>SNQJ01S0199519.1:17075-33417 GCA_010110895.2 Picea sitchensis | reverse complement strand
AAGTTACAACAAGTTTGTTGTAGGTTGTATCCCTTCATATGTTGGATAATAATAAAGGAAGGACCTGGCAATTTCTCTGGTGGACGTAGCCCACACTGGGTGAACCACGTAAATCTATGTCTCTATTGTATTGTGCATATTCTGTGTTTTGTTTCCGCATTTGTTTTATTTTATTTCTCCAAGGTCCTGTTTTTATAACATGCAAGGGGTTGTGGGTTCAGGGGTTTGTTCAGCGAGACCCCCTTTCTGGGCCTCTTCACCATTGGTTCGATGCCAAGAATAGCGCCCAAGATCTGGTTGACCTGCACACCTGACAACACAACATCGTCTGGTAGTTGTCGGGGTGGTGGTATTTTCTTACACTCCAGCTATAGTGTTTCTTCTTCCTCCTCTGAGTCTATTTGTGTCGGAGCGCTTGGATTCTTCAGCTTGGGGCTTGAGCTAGGTCCCTCTCCTAATTCCTTGTCTTTTTTCTTGAGCATTTCGATAGGAAAAATGTAGTGAATTCCTAATTTACGCTGGCCTCGTTTGATTCCTAGCCATGACATGACTTCTTTATCGAAGGCTTCCTCATCCAAATAGAATGGTAGCATCTGTGTGTGGAAATGTTCCCTGCTGGCATGCCTCGGCCAAACGAATGTGTTGTGTCGGTTCATGCTGAATGAAATATTCCTCATGGTATTATTGAGGATCTCTTGCGGGATGCGTGGCCTCTGTGTTGCATATATCATAACATTATACCATTTGGAAAATGTTGCGTTGTTGAGTGTTGTGTCCTCCAAGTCTGGTATGGACATCCATGGCTCGAACATATTTGCGAGGTGCCCTTAATCAGGTATTTTTGGTTGTCTACCCATAGGTGACTTCCATTTGAGCATTTTGAATGCCACAAGTAGGTATCCATAGGTAAAGGTGCCTCCCTTCTCCTGTGCCTCTTTGCAAGCTACTAGTAGTTACTCCAACAACAAACTACACCAATTGAACACTGCTTCCTGTGTGTAGAAGTCGACGACTGATAGTGCATATAAAGTGCATTATCCCTTATAATAAAACCACATAAACTTGTTGGCTATGACGTAGAAGCCAGTCCGGGTTGTTTCAGGCAGTATTGGTTCAATGACCGTTATGCGTCCTCCTCTCTTTATATTAAACTTCTCGTACAAGCTAAGCTCGCCTTTCTTCTTACCATGCTTGTCGGGGCCCTGAAATCCCTTTGAAACATCCTCTCCTTCGGAGGATAGTCCAGTAAGTTGTTGGATATCTTTTGCATGGATTGGATACCGCTTATCCATCCATAGACTTCTGTCGTGCACTCTGCTTATCATAAATTTCGTGCAGCGCACAATTTCCCAAATGGTGCCAAAGACTGATAAGTCTCTCAGGTTCATGATGGTGGAGTTAAATAGGTTGATGAACTCCTTTTTCGGTACAAAGTGCATATCTCTGGTTCCATCAAACGCTAACTCCCAAAATATGTCTAGGTGCATCTGTGGGAACAAGCCTAAATTCATGAGGTCAAGGTCGAGTAGCTTAACGTGCTCTACTTTCCCTTTGAGGTCACCTATGATCTCAAACCGGGGGTCACATATCTCATTTGGTAATTCTTCTTTAGTCATGGTTCTCTGTCTTGTTGTGGATCTCATCATTAGCGCTTCTGTGAAAGTTAAAAACTAGGGCTATGTTTACAGCTTTGGGAGTGGTCCTAACTGGTTTGCACAGTTGAGTTCAGAAATGGCTATGCTTGTTTTAGAAACAATACATTCTCGGATAAGTTCTGAGAATCTTATGTCTATCTTAACTGGTAAGTTTTAGAAATAACTGCTCCTCATCATGATCGTATAGACGCAAGAGGGTGTGAGTTGTCTGGTGGGACAGTTTAATCAAGGTAAATCCGATTGGGGGATCTTGGTATTTATTTATTTAAGTGGAATAGAGACGTGGCCGAATTGAGACCTTTCTGTTTGTCGGGTGGTTATCTCGGCGCGAACTTCGATGGAATTTTGGAATAATGCGGATTTATGGCTTAACAGCATCAGTCAGGGTACTCGAATGGAAATAAAGGTTTGTGACTAGACTGGGTTTGTATGGCCGCTATCTCGGATTCGATGGGGATTCCTGGCGCCTCTGACCACAAAGGTTGTCTCTGTCATCTTTAATGACTATCATTAATGAAATTTCTCATGCTTTAGGTTCTGTACTATTGAGTCATCAACTCTTTATTAATCAAAACTTAAACAAAACAATGAACTATGTGTTATGGCGCAACATTGCGCACATGGACATTATTAACTGAATTTACAAAATTTCAGAAAGAAAATGAAACTCAAATCTAGCTATTGTACAAGCTCTGTCGGACTGGAGTGATTGTCCTTCTTCTCAGTTTTGAGATAGGTAGGACTTCAGGCGAGCACCACTCACCCAACTTGGTTGTATCACATCATCCAGTTGCACGAGTTTGACTACTCCTAATGGTTGGATCTCCGCAACTAGGAAGGGTCCCAACCAATGCATATGATGTTTTCCAGGATGCTTCTGGTATCAGTTGTTGTAGAGTAACACCTTGTCCCCTTGTGTAAATACCTTGGTCTTAATATGTCGGTCGTGCCAAGATTTGTTTCTTTCCTTTTCAACCGATTGATGGAAGTCTACTAGAAATCTGATTTCTTCGAGTTCTTGTAGCTCCGCAAGTCTCTGTGCCACTGATTCTTCGTCTGTCATACGTGTGGCTTGTGCAATATACAGACTTGGAGTGATGAACTCTATAGGAACCACTACCTCTTTTCCATAAACAAGCTGGAACGATGTGTATATATGGATTTTCTTCGAGGTTTTCCTGTAGTCCCATAGTACCTCTAGAACTCTATCATCCCAGTCCTCTCGGTTTGTGCAACAGACCTTTGTTCGTCCTTTTTCCAGGACTTTTTTGAAGTCTTTGACTATTCCGTTGGCCTGTGTATGGTATGGACTGCTCTTGTGATGTTGAATCATAAATTCTGTTGTAAGTGTTGCTATAGTGTTGCTAATGAAATGAGTTCCCTGATCGATAGTTAGGCTCCTGTGACATCCGAAGTGAGTAATGATATTTTTGAAAATGAACCTAGCAACAGTATCTATCGAACAGTATTGTACTACTACTGCTTCTTCCCAATGAGTAAGGTACTCGGTTGCGGTAATGATATGCCTTTCCTTCGAGTGTTTAGTTATGGGGTTGATTGGCCCAATGAAGTCAACTGCCCATTTCTCAAATGCCTGTAGCGCTCTAACAGGTTTTAATGGAAGTTCATCTCGGCGTGACGTCTTTCCCACTCTTTGACAAACACCACATGATCTGGAATATGCTTTTGCATCTTTGAAAAGTGTTGTCCACCGTAGTCTTTCCTGTAGAAATTTTTGTGTTGTTTCCTTTCCTCATGTTATCCTCGATATCTAGGGATAACTAGGAGATCATGTCTCGAGGCCCACAGGTCCTAGACATGGAGTACCGAGAGCAGGATTGACCTGAGCATGGCGGATTCCCTGAACGCCAGATGCCAAGGCGGGATTGACACGAGCGCTTGGCCACGGAGGGCCCATCTCTCTTCTTCGTCGGATTTGTCCTGTCAACAGCAGCTTCCATCACCACAGGCTTGGGCTTGCATCGGAGAGGGACTCTTGCTCCATGAATTAGTGGTCAAGGTATCATGGTATGTGTGCATTATTTGATCATTATAACCCTCTTATATATGCATTAGGTTCCTTTCATTTCGATGACTTCTTGGATCTTACACTAATCCACTTGACATTGTTGGGGTGATTGATGGGGTGACTTAGCAAGTTGATATTCATAGGTTTTGGTTAGCCACCAAGGGGGATTGCCGACCATCATCCATCCCACCATTCATTATCGTTTTACATCTTATACACGCACATCTATCCCTCCCCTAGTCCGACCATTAGGATGACCTTTGGGGATTACACTTTGTCTTGTGGGAAGAAGGGCTAAAGGCCGGGGTAAAAGCAGCGGTAAAAGATAAAATACATGAAATAAAACCTAGAATCTTCACCAGGGATCCCAAGGCAATAAAGGCCTAGATAAAGCGAAGGGACCCTAAGGAAGATAAAAAACAAGACCTAACCGAGAGAATGGGAGGTCTCATCACGAGCAACCCATTATGTTTATAAGTACCTAGCAGTATGACA
Source organism: Picea sitchensis (assembly GCA_010110895.2). NCBI lineage: Eukaryota > Viridiplantae > Streptophyta > Pinopsida > Pinales > Pinaceae > Picea > Picea sitchensis. Next base: position 29,238 of record SNQJ01S0199519.1, on the reverse strand, counting down.
CTGCAACCATCTGGTCACCAAACAAGGGAAGTGACCTTTGGTTGTATGGCCAAAGGGAAGGGGGTCTCATCGAGCCAACCTATCATCTGCGAATACAGTGGGTAACAACGTGACTCTAGTCACCAAACCAGGAAGTGTCCTCTAGTCAGGACCTTGAAATAAAAAGAAAAACAATAAAATAAAATAAAAATAAAAGGAAATAAAGGGAGCTTGGAAAAATGCATCCATGGCGAATTACGATAGCCTCTAGAAGGCACCTGATTCTTACCACCCTTGGTCTTACGTATTTGGACATCCCTAAAAACCATATCACCTCATAAAACATGGCTTGAATGATCTTACGAGGCTTTCCATCTTTTGTGGGTATTAGCCCAATAGGTTGTTAAATGGAGTTTTCCTTAGCTTTGTATAGTAGATCACAGTAATATCTTTGAGCTCTTAGATGATATGTTAGGGATTTCATTACATTTATATTTGTTAACTTTAATAATGAAATATGATTTACATTACTATGATCAGAGGCCCATTATGAGAATAGTCTTTGATGCGAGGACCCTTACCCGTGACCGGTACCAGGAGGGCCGGGTACACATGTGGGAGATGATTAGTCCATGAAATTTTGAAGAGTATCAGATGGTTGTTGGGATGGCGAAGAGTGGGACAACGTCATGATGATCCCATGAAAGCGAAGGACACCCTCACGGGTTACTTTGGCGGTCGACTTCACCCTAGAGATGAGATGATGGCTTTGATGGACGGGGCTACCAGACGGTACGGGCCGTTTCCGGAAGGCGGAGTTAGCGGTGTCTTTGAGCATTTAACACATGTTGGGATGCGGGGAGCCCGGGGGACCAACGTTTTCTCCTTGGATGATCTTACCCAAAAGGGCCAGCGTATCCCTCAGTGGTCCAAGCGTCCTCCAAAGCTCTATTTTTGACATTTAGCATTTAATGTGACAAATAATGTAATAATGTTAAGTGTTATTAGGCTATTTTTATGACCTATTTTGTAATTAAAATTCATTTGGATGATACTCATTGAGGACGTTGAGACTCATTTTTGACATAACTTTCTTTCTTGTGAGAGTGACTCTTTTACTCTTTTGTCTTGGATTGTTGGCTCTTGGAGGTGAAACTACACTGGGAGGGATTATCTTTGGCATGTGTATGGGTAGCATCATTGGAAAGTGTTACAACTAGGGGTTGATAAGCTCTTCATGAATTTGTAAGTGTATTTTTCATACAAAACTTCTTGATTGAATGGTTGTAGGTTTAATATCTTACATGTATGGATACATTGTTATTATTATGTAATCATTGCAAACCCTAGGGAGCAAGCACAAGTAGGTTCAACTTGCTTTATGTCCCCATGATAAAGAAACTTGATTAGCCATTTGATTAAAGAAGGATTATACAATGCGTTGCTACACTGGTTCTTCTTTTTCTGAGTTAGATTTGAAACATGGATTGAAGAAGAAGGGCGTCCTAGTGACTTTACACCTAGGGTTTGACTCTTAGTGTTTGAAAGGCCTTGGCCCAAGCAACACTTTCAACCCTAGATTTATGTTTTTAAAGCTAACCCGTTTTTATGAAAGTTTTGGGAAGAGGGAGGAGCATGAGGCCTAGCTTAAGCTTCACCGGAATAAGCCTCCTCCCTTAGGGTTTTGACTTTGTGGCCCTGCCATTGCAGCAGTAGAAAGCCTAATCTTCTAGTCCTTAAATTTAAATACTTCTAAGCCTTTAGTCTCCTCCTTGACTCCATATTACCCTAGACGGTCACAAAACTTGCAATGTAGAGTCTATGGTGCCAAAACAACCTTCACTAAACTTTTAGGGTGAAACCCTAACTAACCCTAGCGGAAAAACTGCCAAGCCCTAACCCTAAGATGACATCTTGCCTAATTTGAACTTTTGCTTGATATTAAAGTTGTGGCTAAGTCACCCGGATTAATGGAAAATATTGAAGTGTTGATCATTTTCATTGGCTTAAACAACAAAACGTTCACTTCATTGTCCAAAGCTAAACTAACTAGAATAGGGATGACATCACCCATAGCGGGTTTGATGCAACAACAATATATGTGAGCATATTAATGATAGTTAATGCGTTGTACTAGTTCAAGGATTGATTTTTGGCACAGATACAAAATTATCATTTTGTATTTATTGAAGAAGTAATATTATAAGCCATTGTCTTTTTTATGCAATCATTAACCCGTCCCGATAATTACATGTTATTATTGCTCATATATGTGAAAGATAGTCATTAGTAATTGAAGTACTAACCACTGCAAACGTTTAGTTTTATCATTGTCTTGTCTAGCAAACAAATGCCATTTTCCGTGGAATACCTTCTTTAGTATCTCTCTTGAACCTTAAACCCCTTGATCTTTTCTCTTTATTTTGATTACTAGGGATATTCTCGCAGGATTTGCCACCCCTAAATAGAAGCTCCCCATGGTGACAATGGGTGAGAGCTCACAATTACGCCAGGTTTGACTCCCTCCCTTCAAGCTACTTTGACCTATTCTACAAACTGGCGATAACACCTCCTACATGTCCTCCTTCAATTCCACTATGGCGTTCCCAAGGTATATCCTGCCTTTCATGATCTGGGACACATCGATGCGAGGATGTTGTCTAGTTCTAGTTTATACAACTGTCCAACAATCAACTGATAATATTTGCTCTAACAACCATGTGGCATTCTGGGTTGCAGAATATGTTTAAGGACAGGCCCCTGTACTGAGAAATATTGTTATGTCCTCCATATGTTCTAGTATGGCCTCGATCCTAAACAAATCTGCATCTGGGAGCTGATCGTCCACTGCTCTGCCACTTTCTCCTTACTCTAGTTTGGATATATGGTCGGGTCCAACATTGCATATTCCTGTCTTGGTGATGAATTCAAAGGAAAATTCATAAAATAACAATAGCCATCTACAAATTCTCCCTCCAACGAGGTTTTGTTAACTAGGTATTTTAATGATGAATGATTAGTAATGAATTTGAAATGAGGCCCTGGAGATAATACAAAATTTTTGTAAAGCGTAGCTCATGGCTAGGACTTCCCATTCTGTCGTTGTGTATTTGCACTCTTCTTACGACATCTTCTGACTCCCAAAGTAGATAGGGTGATCCATAACTCCATCTCAAGGTTGTGTTAAAGATAACTCTTAAGGAAATTCACGAGAAGCATCTACATGGACATGGAATTCCCTGTTCCAATATGGAAATCCAAGATCGGTGTTATGTGAGATTCTCCTTAAATTAATAAATTATTTATCACATTCATGAGTCCATTGTAACGGTTCAACATTTTTTAGGAGGTTTTCCAAAGGTGCAGTAATGTCAACATATCTCTAAATGAACCTGCGATAGTATCACGTATATCCCTAGTGTGGAGCGCAATTGTTTAATACTTGTAGGTGGCGTCATATGCGCAATTTCTACAACTTTAGTTGGGTCTACCAATACTCCTTCTGCTCGTGGAACTATATTAGCTCAAATTTCCGTAATGGCACCACGAAGATACATTTCACGAGGTTTAATGAGATGCACGTAACTCTCGACATCATCCAAACATTAGCCTTAAGCGATTGCTACATGGTCCTTAAGTAGGCTATATATTGTTCAATCATCCATATAGACTTCTATGAACTTGTGAATGAAATATCTAAAGGTTTCTATCACAATCCTAGAGAAAACTAGAGGGGCATTCTTTAAACCAAATGGAATCACATTGTATGCAAAATATCTGATTCGGTATGCAAGTGGTTTCTCTTGTCCTCTTGACAATCTAACAGTGGTATCTGAAAATGCATGCGTAAATGAGGTATGCTTCCTTCCCATAACATGTTCTAGGACCTGCGTCAATAAAGGGTGTTGGGAAGGGGTCGTGCACACAGGTAGAGTTGAGTTTTTTGTAGTCCACATAGACTCTAATATCTTCAATGTCTTTCTTTCTCTCTTTGAATGACTATCGGGCTGACCACTCTGCTTCTTCTACCGCAAAAATGAGACCTGCTTCTAGCATATTATCAATTTCCTTCTTGACTTTATCTTCTATTCTTGGTTTGAGATGGTATGGCTATATGCGGCGAGTTGGATCCTAGTTTAACTCAATCTTCATTTCTCCTATGACTCCTTTGATTCCCTTCAATTAGAAGTGGTCTTTGAGACAAATCTTTGTATTCCGTAGAAACTTTGTATTTCTATTGTTTTCTCATCTGAGTAATCTCCCACCAAAGTTATTTTGGGTTGCTCTTTGGTCCATATATTTAGTTTTCGTAGTTTCAAAGTGTGATTGTAGGAATTATTGGTCTAGATAGGTATGGTGGATTTCTGATCGGTCTCTTTGATGATAATTCATCTAGGATTTCTAAATATTTTCTAATATGATAGAATTCTATAGGATTTTCAATCAAGGATAAGTCGAGTTTACTCTAAATTTCCTTAGTATGCTTGGGACACACTACAAGTCGATCTTTTATCACTATTGGTTGTAAAAATAAGTTCTTTAATCTTTTGTAGCACTAGTTCAAGCTCGGGGTACTTACATGAGAATGAGAAGTCCTTGCAAAATTGAGTTTGCAAGTATCGCCACTTCGAATTATGTAGATCTGGTTTCCTCATGTATAAATCAATCTTTCGAGATTGTGCCTAGAGAATAAGAATACGAACCGAGGTGAGAGGGTATCTCCATGACTGCCATTCCACGCACTAATGGGGTATCATTAGGGGTCTGATTGTCCAGGCAGCACTTGCAGTGGAGATCCATCTACGATCTTCCTATTCCAAAACTTGTACTTGAGAGCTTGCTTCACCTTGTCCCAAGTTCTGAGTGTGGCTTTATGAGTATCCCACCATCTAGTAGGGTTGTCCTGGAAGGCTATATCTAGTACCAAGATTCTTATTCTCCCACAGTTTGTTCCATATTTTGCAAATATTTGTCTAGATCTGAGGTTACCATCATTATCTTAGGTCTCTAGCCGGTTCCGACCCATCTGGTCATTGATAGTTGTGCATCTTCTTGAGAATCTTTCATCTGCTTATTTGTAACTATCAAAAGCCAGGTTTGAATCTGCGTTGGTTGTATGCTTCTCCAACTTACTGACCCATCATCGGTGGGGTTTATATAATCATTTGTGTTGAATCAAGCGAGGATGGGTATTCTCCTTCCATATTATTATTTGTTGGTTCTATATTTTGGGTCTACATATGGATCAAAGGTTGAACTACCTTTATTTCCTCAGCTTCAAAAGTCATGGTACATTTATTTAAGTCAATTACTTCATGGTTTAGGTAGACCAATCGTCACCCAGTGGCCGAGGTAGGTGTCCTTGTCTCCCATGATCTCAGTGACTTCAAAATTCGACCACTATTTTGTTGGCCAGTGAAATTGATGGGTCGTCAACTAGAATGGAGCCTAGTCCTAGGGTTGTCAATGCTTAATCCATTTGGTGTAACCTATTCTTAAGGGTTTAATGGCTCCGTTAGCAATCTAAGAATCCTAAAAGAAGCGAATAAAGAAGAGAAATAACTAACTAATTACTAAACACTATATATGTGTACATATGTTCTAATGTAGCTTGTAGTAGTTGTATTTAAGCGGAAGATATACAAGTCTAGTTTATTTACATGATTTTAAGTACCAAGTTTAATGGTAACTACGAAAATCAATGGAAAAATGATTGCTTCTAGAAAGGAGGCCAGATAAAAGAAAAAAACATAAAATATTTATTGTTTTTCTTTTATAAATTTAAAGAATCTTGCAAAGAGTTAATGAAACGTGAACATGTGGATAGTCAAGTTGAACCATACATTCTAGTTTCAATGATATGTAAAATGACAAAAAATACAAAGAAGCTATCCTATTAGTGAATTAGTGAAGTGTATCCAATCATGGTGGTGAGCATCAATTGCCATGTCCAAAGAGATAAATCTTCATTGAACCTTATGATTGTTCTAAATAAATTGAACATGGAAGCTTGGAAGTTTTAATGACAGAAGAGGGAACACAAACATAAACATGTGATTTCATAATTATACATTATTACAGCAAGATAAATCTGGAGGAAATCTATTCATTTTATCATTCAATTTAAAACTCAAGATAAATCCCATTATTTAAATGAAGATATAATCTAACATTTGTATTTTGATGAAGCAAATGATAGATGGTATTTATAATATAAATATCTTACATCCAAGGATCATTTAATCTAAAGATATCAGACCCGCACATGTAACATGATTAAAAAACATAAATAACAACATTATAAACAAAGGCTAGAGCCAAAATTCATATAATAGTTCTATTAAGTTTGGAATCACTTGTCCATTCTACAGTAGTCCTGGAGAATTTTTTTGGATAATAGACTTTAAAGATTAAAAATTAATACATATAAATGATAATAGTTAACCATGTATTGATACAAAGATAAAACTATTTAAATAAATGCACTTAATCAATTATTCAAAGAATATGAATATATTATAATGAAAATAAAACCATTTACTCACAGGACAAAGAGATCATTAAAAGCAACCACGATTCCATATTCTTCTTTGAAAATACTAGGTCCATTCTCCCAAAGATTCCAACCATCCATTACTCCATTTGAAAATAAGAAAAGTTTACAAATAAATAATATACAAAGGAAAGGATTAAAATCCCTCCTCTCCAATTCTTGAATCCTTGGCTCTGAACTTTCTCATATATTCATACAATGAATGAACAATCTGGGCATCAATAATAATTTTCTCCACCTTTGGAATTTGTCTCGTAAAGCGACACAAATATCTCTCAATTTGTGCATTTTTTTGGGAAAATCTGTATATGGAAGGTAAATGGGTCCATTTAGGTTCTGGGTTTTCAACTTAGTTTCTTCAAATTCCCTCCACCGGTTGGATGCAATGGAGTTAACAAAATAGTCATCTATCTTAATATACCAAATTTTATCATTGGTACTCCTTAAAGTAAAATTATTTTGGATCAATCATAATGAATGTATTTGCATAATAAAATTAATCCATGATCAGATCCATATCAAATATTTGATAATAGAAACACAATGAAAAAAAAGGAAACCTAAATTAATAACCTAAAATTGTGAATAAAACAAAATCTTTAGAAAATCAAAAATGAATTTAAACTAACTATAACTTATAAGCAAACATTGTTTATAATTTGCTTTTCAAATATGATCTATAAACTTCAAGTTAATGGAGAAGAAAAAAATATTAATTTTAGTTTTTTACAAAATCAAACAAATGATAGAGGAGAAGAGAAAAATATTAATTTTGGTTTTTTACAAAATCAAATAGATGATAGATAATTCTTTTATTATTATTATTTTGAAATGAGATGCAAAATGAAAAAAGAATTTAGTTAATTAATATCACCAAATGATTTCATGAAAATGAGAAACCAACCAAGATATTATTTGATGAAGTATTGAACCCATTATTCAAAATAGTCAAACTTGCTAATGAGCAAAAGAAAGAATACATAATCATAATTTAAACGAAAGTAAACATTTGATAAAAATTAACGTTTTTGTTTAAATTGAGATTTTTATGCTCGTTTCTAACTTTTGGCATATACTCTTGTAATGAATATATCATAATATAGTGAATGTATTAAGTTTGTCTCAAAGCAAGCCAAGGTATGGAACTATTTGAAGAGGTTGATTTTGTATCTCATTATAATTATCAAGATTCTAATGGGGGCCCTTTAAATTTTGTAAAAATTTAGGGGGAGTTGTTGGGGCCCAACATGTTTTTACTCCTGCTACATCGATTTCCACATTCTCTAGTCTTCCCATAGGAAAGATACAGTATTGGCTTTCCATTCTAAACTGAATTGGGGAATATGTCAGTCTCGGTTTTCCCAAGGCTTCCCAGGTCTTCTTGTGTAGAATGTTCATCTAACTGGGCTACCAGTCAAAATTCTCTTTTGGTTCTTACTTTTCTTCGTTGCACTCTCTGAATACTTTTCTCAGGAAGGTTATCCCTTATCCTTGCTTCTGAGGTTTCTTCGTTCCCTAAGATTAGGTACAGTGCATTGTGCAACTTCTCTGATAGTTAATCATTCCCCAAAATTTTAGAGAATAATTGAAACCAGAGGTCGACTGTGTTTTGAGGTTTCTCACGCTGTCTTGGTATGACTACAAAGTTTCTAGGTGTAGGGGGTGAAGCAGGGGCTTGCTTCGTCTTAGGGTAACTAGTCGGTTGGGGGGTTTTCTCTTGCATTTCATGACTATGAATATTCTGGAATACTTCTATGGGATATTTAAAGAACGCATTTTTCTTTAGGGGGTCATACCTATCTCCCTTTGGTGATGCTTTCTGGATCTGAGGTAGAGTATCAGCATCAGCTCCTGTCTTCGCTCCTCCTCGAGTAACGATATTAAGGTTGGGAAATTTTCCCTTAGAAATCCTCTTGATCTCTGAACTGATGAGGTTAGTTCCTCTTTTTCGCACTCTATCTTCCCACTTTGCAATTAGCTCTGGGCAGTATTCAGTTACATGTTTGTTGGTTCTCCAGTGAGAGCACCATGGTCACCTTAGATGAGGACAATATCTGGCCAAGTGACCTTGTTCATCACAGTTGTGCATCTTCTTGGTCCTCTTCCCCTAGTTCTCCCTCCTCTAAATTCTCCTCCATCTCCACCTCCTCGCCCTCTTCCTAGTCCCTGCAGGTTTTCATTCAGCCAGAATGTTCTTCAGTCTAGCTTGTCTGCAAGAGCATCCAATGCTCTACATTGATTGGTAGTATGCGTAGCGGATGCGCAGAAATCATAGTTTATTTTGTTTGGTACTATTGAATACTTTTACATGATGGGTCACTATCTTGTTCCATGCTCGTGGATTCGACAGATCTCACAATATTATGTTGTTGGTGTTGCTTGTCCTCCTGGGAAAGCGTGATATGGGGTGGGGTGATGGAATGGTGGGTTCATCGATACTTGCGCAACTCTTCCTGTAGGTACTTTTGGGGTTACCATCAGGTTCTAAGGAGGTCCCATTCCCCTCATTCGTGGACATTCGGTCCCCAAATGACCTTCTGTATAGCATCCCGTGCACCAAACCTGTGGTCGTCCTAGTCTAGGTATCGTCATCTCCTGAATCTTTTCTATAAGTGTCGATATTTTCCCTTGTAGTTGCACTAGATTCCCATCTCCTGGTGGTTGGGTTACCCTCAAACTCCCAGGGTATCCCACGATGGCTTCAATCTTCATATATTTTTCCAAGGCGTCTGTTAACGTGGCTATTCATTGTTTTGTTAGCAGGATCCGAGTCAGAGGTAGCAACCCCTGAATGTACCACTCCCTATGATGTTCTTCATGGATTGGATGTGCCAACCTCCTTATTTCATATTTGAACTTCTGGATATACTCCCAGGATGATTCACCTTCCCTCGGTCAGATCTCATGCAACTCAGACAGAGCCTGTTGTTCTGACTGAGGCAGTTTGAACTCTACTATGAACATCGTTCGTACCTAGTCAAGTGTGAATGCTTGACCTTCCGTCCCTGGCACTCCTGGTTCAATGATATTCATGTACCATTTGAGAGTGCGACCTCTGAAGGTATTCTAGAACTCGACCAACTTATTTTCATCCGGAGTCCCTTTGGATCTCTAGATTGTTTCGCACAAGAACCAATGTTGTTCAATGTCTTTGTCTCCCTTACCCAAAAATTATGGGTATCGAGCAATCGAACCTCTCGCATGGCTACCCATTGTTGATATTGTTGTTCATATCAATATGAACCCTAAAATTCTTGCTTGGGATATACTAGGGGATCCCATCATCCTCCCCGTACTCACACTTTCTCGTTGTGACTAGTTAGCTAATTGTACTGGAACAGAACTTGCATGAGAAGGTAGTGTCGAACTTACTTCTTGTATAGAAGGCACTTGGGGTATGGGTGATTCGGGGATAGTGCCACTGGCTTTGGGGTGGTTTTATTTGATCTGGGGGGTCTTGTTATCCTCCACTAGGATGATCTCTTCGGCCGGATCCCTGATTTCTCCTGTTATCGGGGCCAAATCTTCTCTTTCTCTTCCAAGATTCATACCGTCTTCCTCCTCTCTTACATCTGTGATTTCTCCTTCTTGTCCCGCCTCCTGGGGACTTCTTACTCTATTTGATTCTCTCTCATTTAATCTTTGACTGGCCAATCGTTCATGTCTTCTCATCCTATGTATTTCTTCCATCTGTCTTTCCTCGATTTCGCCTGATCCTCCTTCTTTCCTCAACTTTTCAGATTGTCTTGCGGCTTTCTTGATCTTTCTACACCACCACTTCTCAACTATAGCAGTTGTCTTCAAGGATATCTCATATATTGAGTCCATTTCTTGTTGTTTTTCTGCCATTTTTCAAAGAACCCTTCCCCTTCTCATGCCATGACCCTCACCCCATCTCACCCTACCCCAAGCAAGGGTGTTTACGCTGCCATCTCTGTCAAGAACATAATTAACATACCTTCCTCCACCAAGAAAGTCTTAATCCACAGGGGAATATCTATTAACAGTCTTCCCCTTACGCCTTTCTTGAAAATTTCCTCTACCCACGAGAAAGACTGGTGGTTCTCAGCTGCAAATTCGATTATGTATCCTTCTATCATGGTGCTAACCCAGAAATCCATAGCTCGTGTGACTCGGAAATCCATCTTATGGGGTGCTTCTAACTTGTCGGTATCCCACGCGTAGATCTTCTTGATCTGACCCTGGAACTCTGGATCTTCTTGGAGTCTCTTGATCCAGTGGAAAAATTCTTCCGGGAATTTAACCTAGAAAATCTCGTACTAGTCGCTTGATCTTTCTGAGTAAAATATTGCTTGCCTAGTAGTTGCCACTGATTTTCTTCTTAGTTCCACTTCTTTCCATATGAAGGCGTCACAGTTTATTTCCCACCATTGATCGATGCCAAATATATGGATCGGTGGTAGCATTCTTCCTACATTTTCCCTTTTAATATGGGTCCTGGCAACATAACCATTTTGTTGGCGCGAATTTGATCAGACTAGGGTCCTTCTCTGATTACCAACAAAAGGCAACATGTAGTATAGAGCACTGGCATTTTCATCTCCTTTGAAGAGAATAAGTCTCACCCAAATCATTGTTGAGACAAATATATAGGGAAGGGTAGGGAAAATACTAAAGAGGATCCATAGATCGTTCGAAACTCATTCTTGTTCCTGTACAAGAGACAACATTAGATCTGAAACATATAACCACAAGAATTGAACCTAGTTACATTATGAACAACGATTAAACATAGAACCATCAAACAGAACTCATCAACCATAAAGGAACAATGTAATTCATAAGTAAACATACAAAGACAAATCATATTTTGAAAATTTAGTTCTCCTTCATATTAGCTCCAGGGTCTTTCATTCATTACAAACTCAGAGTTACATAGAAAGGTTCAGTACAGACTCTGGCTTGTCACTTATAGCAAGTTTCAACAACTAATCCCAAACCCTTGGGTGACTCTGATAGACATGACTCAACCCAAATCTAATCCAACCAACAAACTGAACGAACAACCACAACAACACCAACCCTTTTACAATTATATTCAGCCCTATGTATAGTTGGGTTGTGTCTTCCTTCTCAACTTACCAGATTTCTTGTTCTGTTGCAACCGTTTGTTGCTTAGTTGGCATTGCATTGACTTCCACAACTATTTTTTGTTGCTCTTTCTCCCATCATATGATGAAGTTTACGCAACTCATGCTTAGTTAAAACTTGCGCATCTTCTTCCCAAAAATCAAGGGCCCAAAATTCATGAGAATATTACAATCCATAATGACTTTGTACACATGGATTCCAATTTGAATTACACTGCAGATCCATGTGGAAATATACCAAAAAGTTGTTCATGGCCATGAATAGGCAATAAAAAGTAGATACATTCCATAGGATATCATAGTCATGAACAAATCCCAGTGAAAACCAGTCTCAAAATCAATATGAAGATATATGTATACAAAGGAGTACAATCTGATATCGCATGATCATTGGAGTCATATAGGTAATGGTCCAATGAATGATAGAAAAAACACAGGAAAGTTGCGACTATAAATTGATGTATTCAAGTTTTCTACACGATCTTCCAAATGTTCAAGTATACATCCTCTGAATAAAGGA
>SNQJ01S0199519.1:6842-17065 GCA_010110895.2 Picea sitchensis | reverse complement strand
GGTGCAGTGACCATATTTTCCTTCAGGGTATCCAGACCGTGTTGGCACTCGCCGTTCCATTGGTACTTTGTATCCTTCCTTAATAGCTTATCCATTGGTGTTGTGATTTGTGCATATCCTTTGATGAATTTTCGATAGTATCATGTGTGTCCTAACGTCGCTCGTAGCTGACGAACTATTTTTGGCACTGGTAAATTAACAATGACTGTGATCTTTGCCGGATCGACCAATAGCCCTTATTTGCATACTATATGGCACAATAGTATCCCAAACGGTGTTCCAAATATACATTTCTTTATGTTTAGTGATATCTGACACTGTCTGCATTGTTCTAGCATCAAGCGTAAAACTTCCACATGGTTTTTCAACAGACTATAGATTGTCCAGTCGTCCATGTATACTTCGAGAAACTGATGAATGAATTCTTTAAATGCTGCAATAACCACTTTGGAGAAGATTTTTGGTGCATTCTTCAATCGAAAGGGCATGATTGTATATTGGTAAGAGCCCCATTTTGTCACGAACGTGGTCTTGTATCTGTCCTCCTATGCTATCTTAATCTGGTGGTAGCCTGAGAATCCTTCAGTAAATGAGTAAGCTTCATGTCCCCCCACATTCTCTAACACTTCATCCGTGAACAGTGTAGGGAATGGGTCATGTAGGCATGCATCGTTCAATTTCCTCAAGTCGACACATATCCTAATCCCTCTTCCTTGTTTCTTGTCCTGTACGACCATCGGGCTTATCTATTTTGATTCCTCGATTGGTTCAATTATGCCGGCTTCGAGCATCTGGTCGATCTCCTCTTTAAATTTATGTTTATATATGGGGTTCAGTCTATATGGTCATTGTCTGATCGGTCTTTCTTCGGGTCTGAGAGGTATTTTCATCTCTCACAATTCTCCTGTTATCCCCTTCATATATGTAAATGTTGTAGGAAATAATTCGTATTCATGCAACAATTTTGTAATGCTTTCTATTGTTGGTTCATCCCAGTAGTCTCCAATGTTGGCCATTTTGGGATGTTCCATTGTTCCGATGCTAAATTTCTTTACCTTGATTGACGTGGAAATAACTTCATATTCAATTGGTGGTCCCTTCACAACTCTCTTTCCTTCTACTTCTATAATTTGAATGTCGTGTGGGTCCTCTTCGTTTGGTATTTCCTCATGTACCTGGTAAAATGATAGTAGTTCCTTAACTATTTGTTTATTTCGTTGTTGATCTTTGGTAATAAGTTATACTTCTGATTCTTCAATGAATATGACTCCTCTGATATGTTTCAAGGTTGCATCTATGTTGGGGTTCTCATGCTCGAATGAGAAAGTGACGGTAAAGTTTTGTTGCAGTGTCACCCATGTTATCATTCCTTTGTGCAGATCCTAATATGTATACCAGTTCGCTGGTATGTCTTCCAAAGTGTGAATAAAGTGGTGAGGCCATTCCTCTGGTGGTGTCAATTTCCACAGTTTTTCGCACTCCTCCAAGTGTTTCGTTGGTGTCCCTAGTCCTTCATATCTTCATTCTTTTTTGTTTTTTTGTTTTGTGCCAAACCTTATGCACAGTAACCTCTTACATTAGTACTAGTTTGTGATAGTCTCCTTGTGTGCGCCCCACCATCTCGCGAGTGTGGCCTTGAGTGCTAAATCTAGTGCTGATATCCTGTAGTTCTCTAGTACTTCGTCTTCATATAGTGTCAATAATGTTTCCAATTCATTTAGTCCATGGAAATTGGCTGGTTCATTGATTTCTACGTCGATCCATTGTACTACGTGGTCTATTCTTGCACATCTTCTCGTGGATACTTCATGTAGTCTCTACTTCCATTTTTCTAGCCCAGTGTCTGAATCTATTTCACATGAAGTAATACTGCACCAAATGAGTACCTTGTCTGTAGTTGGGTTTACATAATCCTCCTCACGCGTAGTTGTTCTATACAACTGGTCGATTTCCTCTAAGTCTAGGAAAGTGGGTTCTATGAACCTCTCCCCTTATGATGGATCTAGTGGCGCTATGACCCTGTAATATCCAGATTCAAATGTCATTTTCTTGGTCTTCAAATTAATTATGGTCTAGTTGTCGAACGCCCAGTCTAGATCGAGTAGTGTCAGGTATGGTGTTGTGCCATCTACTATTTCGATGACTTCAAAATCTTCTTTAGTGTGCACACCATCAAGATCTATTTTTACACCTTTCAGTCGCCCGATTGGTAGGACCCTATGTTGGTTTGCTAGTTTTAATTGGACATTTGAATATCCCAAGGTTGGATGTCCCATTCATTGCCAGGTTTTCTTGGGTAGCACATTCACTTTGGATCCTAGGTCCAATATGATATCTCCCATATTGTAATCCTCAATGTTGGCATTCAATCTAAATTCCCTACTTTTTCTTCTTCTGGTGTGTATATGATTGACAATTTTTTGTTCTAGATTTTGTTCTGTCTCGTTGCAATATTTCTCTAGGATGTTTTGCAATATTTTTACAGATGAGGGATCACTTAATATTTTGATGCATGATTGAAAAAATTCTTTGATAGTAATTACTTGTCCCTTGGGTGGCATTCCTTTCGTATGATCCAATGATGGTGGCATCTCATATTCTAGGGCTTCATGGGTTGGTTGCATAGTGGAAGTCGACATTGTGTCATTCTTCTAAAATTCTTGTCTGGCTTCCTTAAAAGTCTCCTTTTCTTTGGGTGCGTTGAAATGATTCCTTGGTTTCGTGTTCTTCTTTACCCATTGTTTCTATGCAGGTTCTTTTCGAACTATGTCGTTTCCTATCTTTGTTCCTCCACGGGTGACTATGTTGATTTTTCATCCATCCTCCCTTGCTTCGGCTGAAATCCATTGAACATTCTTATTGTTCTGGTTCCTTTTTTCTTGGATATTTACTAATAGTGTCAGGAATTCCTTTGTCTTGTGATCCGATGCACAATAATACATACAGGTTGTTGGCAGTAGTGGGAATTCCCATGCATAATGTCCTGGTTGCTGACAATTGTGACATGTGATTGGTCCTATGCCACGTCCAAAACCTCCTATGGCTCATCCTCCTCCTCGATATCCTTCTCAGTCCCCTTTCGGTGCATTGTATGGTGGTTCCTGATTATACTACATGGTATTATACTAGGTTTGCGCTAGGTTCTACTATGGCTATGCATTATTGTATGGTTGTTGTGCAGTGTTGTATTGTTGTTGCACAATGTTGTACTGTTGTTGCGAAGTGTTGTATGGAGTTGGGGCTTGATTGAACTGTGGCACTGCTTGCCCAATCATCATTTCGGCCTGTACTCTATATGTGTCTGATGTTCTTTCCCGCATTAGCTCCATAGTTCTGCAATCTTTTTCGTCATGGCCTACTAACTTACAAAAGGTGCAATAAGAATTCTTTGGAACTGTCTGGTACTTCTGCATCATCGTGCAGTGATAAGGTTCGTGACCCAGTTTCTTGCATATTTCGCACCATAGTACTCCCTGTGGTAGCGGGTTTGTCATGCCTGTTTCCATATACTGCACGGATGTTGGACATTCATTCTTATGGTGTCCTTCCATCTTGCATGTGGTACACCAAATGACTTCTCGTTTTTCCTTGTTCTTGTTCTGATTCAGCTGAAATGTTAGGTTCTTCAAATCCTCCAATTCTTCAATAGCTAAGTTCATCTGTTGGTACTAGTTCTCTTCCAGCTGCAAGGTTGCTTGTAGAGCCTCCGCCTACATCTGAAACTTATGTTTTCATAAGGGATATTTTAGGTGTGGGAGTAGTGAATTGACAAACAGGTGTCGATGTTGCATCTCGGTCATAAGGTATTTTAACTTCCCCTTCAATCGTTTGAATCTTTGTTCGATCTCCCATATGGACTCTCTTGGTTTCTGTCTGATCTCAATCATTTCGTTCATGTACTAGTCCTCTGAGCGCGGCTTATGGAACTCATTAATCAGTAGCTTTTTAATGTCTAACAGTGTCCTCGTCGTCCCAGGGGCACTGTTTGTGTCTAGACTCATGTACCAGTATAGTGTATGGTCTCTCAACGTGATCGCTAGCTGCGCAAGTTTGGTATCTTCATCAGTGATTTGTTTTTTCTCCCAAATCTTTGCACAAATAAGCAAATGCTTCTCAGGGTCTTTTGCTGCTTCTCCTCAAAATTCTGGTAATCTGACCATGGGGTCATTTCCTACCATTCTAAATACTGAATTTCTACCTCCGCTAGGTGGTGTAGATACTTGACTAGTACTTCCTGAACTAGCTCCTCCGGTTGTTGCTCCTGTGGTAGATGTACTTCTCGCAATCAAACTTCCTCCAAACTTCGTTTGTCTAAACGGTGGTGTTCTCTTTGGTGTATTGATCACACATGGTTTTATGGGTTCCACACTAACATTCATATGGAAAGGATGGCTATCTTCTCCTCCTATTCTTGGGCCTCTTGTTTTCCTCTCATAGGTGGCACGCAGGATTTCCTCAATCTGCTCCACAACCCGGAGATCCTCTACCTCTTCTTCATCGCTTTCCAAGCCCTCCCTCATGGCTACGACTCTTTTCTTAGTATTCACCTTATATTGGTAGGGTACTCCGCTACATGTCATTCCTTGTGACGCTAAGATCCACTTAAGCTAGTCGTCATCCATCAAGATTGGGTCCAAGAATTCCTCCTCCTTCTTGCCTTTATCCTCACCTTCGACCATTTATCCTTCCTCTGTCAGTGCTTCCCCCCTTCCCCCATGCACACAGGGAAGTCTAGTTGTCTGCTTCCATTGTCATTACACCTTTTTTATATAGCAGTATTTTAATAGAAGTATATAGTGATCGAATGTACCTTCCGCGAGGTCTGCGTAGAAATTCCTTCTCTGTCGAGTTGTATGACTTCATTGTGTCAACTGCAAACTCTATGATGAAGCCTACCACAATATTATCAAGCCAAAATTCGACTGCGCGGGTGAATGTTTTGTTCACCTATTGTAACTTTTCAATCTGTACTGGGGTCCAATCTAGTTGTCGGATCCGGTTCGTCGCGTGGTTATCTTTCAACCTTAGTATCCACTCCTATAGTAGGTGAGGAAAACCATAGAAAAAGACTTCGTGCAAATCCGTAAACACGTATTTATCTAGATATTTGTGAGGTGTGAGGCTAGGGTTTCTATTATCCTTCTGGGCAAATTCTAGCTCTTTGGTTCTCAACCAGCCTTCGATTTCTTCTTTCGTGGGGTTCCACAGTCTCAACATTCCCTTCTAGTGGCTCAGCAGTCTTCTTGTTCCACTCATTCTTTTCTCATGTATTCTATCTCGTGTACTCAATCCTCTCTTGTTCCTTTTACAACAGCATTGGAACCATTTGTTGGTTTTTACTATTGAACAACTCTTTCTTACTATCTATGTTTTTGACCCAGGGTTCATATATTTAAGGGTACCAAAAAATCCTAAAACTATCAACCCTTTTGGTAAACCAAAAGGCAAAACAGTACACAGAGCACACTACGCAGTCTCACCCGAGATAGATTTAAATGGGTGGTTGTAATATTCAAGTGTTTACAGCCTAGGATTGAGCATGAGATAGAGGATCCGCATTCTTCTAATTTGCATTATGAATTCTTGTTATTCTCTTTTATATTCTAACCTTTGTGGTACCTCTTCGTTATATTCCCATAGCAATTAACCAAACAATACAACAACTCATTCATTCATTGGATACATCATTTAACTAATAAAAGTAAGACAATTATATGCATGCATTCATCACATTACACAGATATTACTGTGGTTCACCCCCTCCTGGGCTACGTCCACAAAGATTTGGCTCTTGGCTCTCTTATTATGGTAGTTCTGCAATTCTCGCGCCTCGCGCTTACAACTCTCCTCAGATGGGTAAGATCTTTGTGAGGCAAACTAGATTGCACCAAGATCCTTAGCCTACGATCTAATCCTCGATATGTACCTTTCTTCTTCCGCTCAGATCAATTGCTTACAAAAAACAGTTCTCTCATCACCACATTACATAAAGATAGTCGGACTCCACCTAGGTAGCAAACCAAACTTTCCCAAATTCTCCAAATCCTCTATGATACCTGCGTATCTATCAGGCTCTTTAGCCATTTACACAAAAAATCTTACAAAAACCCAAACTCTATTGTCATTAGGTATTCCTTCTACGCATGCGTTCGATGCATTCTTCCAGTTGTCGCCTCCTTGCATTCACGTGTGTTGTGCTTCTTGTCAGTTGTCGCTTTCTTCCTGCACGCTTTCTTTCCCACGATTTCTCTTCTAGCTTTCATTATTCTTTGTGAATGCTTCCTTTCCCCCTTCATCCTACTACCAACAATCTCAAATGAATAGAATCATCATTAATGGAATTGCAAGAGAACCAAAGATGAAAAGTAGTGACATGATCACTAGGATCTTCACTAGTCTTTCCCTCGAATTTCAGAATATTCGAAGGAATATGGTGGGGACAAGGGGGCCTGACGAATCATGATGCGTCGGATCATTCATTAATCTTGAAAAGTCTAGAAGATTAATCATGGCCAGAAAACGGAGCCGGGGTTGCGACATCTGATCCCATGCTCCCATGAAATATTGATGTTGAGGGATTGCAGCCCAGCTAGGGTTTTGGTATGCACCATGGCCCTATCCAGTATGATAATAGCCTCCTCCAAAATTATTCATAAGGGGTTGTGTGGGCACCATAGATATAGGAATTTTATAATAAGGGTTATAAGCATTTCCCCCAACTAGAGGAGCTCCAGGATGGGGGGTGCCCATAGTATGAAACCGACCTCCCCCGGGTGGAAATCCGGAGGATAGAGGTGGATTTTTCATATCAAACATGTTTCTCAGAATCGGTGTGGAGGAGGAAGATGTAAATCCTGGAACATAGGCATCAGCTTGTCCTCCCAGTTCATTACTCCATCTAGGAGCATTAAGACTAGGATTAGACGTAGGAGGAAAGGGAGGTTTTCTTCTAACCATAAGAGTCATTTGGGGAATATGAGCCCCACCAAATGAAAGTGGAATATGCAGAGGATCCATGCCCCCAATTCCAATACTAGGATTTATATTTTTCGCTGGAATGGAAGATGAAAGTTGCGATGTCATATTCGGCATACCAAAAGAGAAATGATTAGAGACCGAAGGAATGGGTTGCATTGTATCCTGGTGTACCAAAAAGAGACCCAAAAGGGTTCATTACTATGGTTTGAGTAGCAACCACAGGGCGGATAGGAGTGATGATGGGAACCTCCAACACTACAACCATAGTGGTTGAAGGCATCGAAGGAGTTCCATTAACTACATTAGGTATGGGAGTCAAAGTAATCCCAGTATCTTTCTGACTCGACTCAATACTCATACTTGTATGATCACAAGTCTGGTAAGTGGAAGTGTGTGTACCATGTTTGATAACTTTATGCCTTTTAGAAGGAAAAGACTCAATATGCAGTGGTAACTTCAACAAACATTGAGACCTGTGAGGAGGTTGGTATGGCTCCATGATGACTCAAGACTCGAGATATAAAAACAAATCCTAAGGCCAACTAACAATCAAAGAGCACGCCAAAATAAAAAAAATCGTCCAAATGCACACAAACATGAGATAATGGATGAAAAGGGGCCTCCCTCACTAGAGTAGGTATGTCTCACCCAAGAGGGGCTTGAGACTCCCTTCAAAAGATCGAAGGTATCAAAATCAATTATAAGGGCCCTCATGGCCTTGACAGCATAGTCGGTCAGATCCCCCTGGAGAGGTAATCCTCCATAAAGGTTGTTTGTTGGTTGACCCTTATCTGACTCAGGGTACCTGTATAATAACCCTTGCAAGTAACCTATGTGGCTACCTATGTCATGCAACAAAATCCACCACGATATAACCAATGCGCAGACGAATAGCCATAAGTCAGGTCCATCGTATGGGCAGGGTAACAAAGCCCGAAATATTGAAAGCATCACCTTTCATGGAGGTAAAGGTACTAGCAAGACCACCAAATATGAATATATCCCCATAACTATCTCTGACGCTAAGAAGGTATTAGAGGGATATCTCTACAACCAACTTCACGCGGCCTCGTGCTTAACTCCGGTGTGAGCTTAACTCCAGTGTGAGCAGACTCCTGATGTCACTAATTACACAATGGATTTCACCACTCCCTGGTCAGACACATATGTTGAGTTTACTATCCTTGGAGAATTTTACTCACAAAATCCTATTCCAAGGCCCTATATCATATGCTTGGTTGTGTACTTCTGAAAAATAAAATTGTTTCTAATCAATTTTAAATTAATCAGTGTCACTTTTCATGGCTTTGTTTACTCAAAATATATGGTTGTGAAACTGATGATGTTATGACTCAGAAAATTAAAGAAATGAATATGAACATAAAGCTAAGTCCTAATGTTCAATTCTCAAAACATGATAAGCTTTTCAAAATGCAAATTTCAATTCAAATCTGCAATTTTAAATAAGATGCAATCAGGTTGTCAAGCAATCAGGCGACAAGAAAACTAAGGCTAGCAGAGAGAAATTGAAGGAGAAAAACACTCCAAACCCCAAAATAGAAGATTCAATCCCCAATATGGTTGCCAATTATGTTACGAGGAAAATCACTCTATGGCATGGGGTAAACCACAACAGACGGAATGACTGTAGAAATCAACTATAATCTNAATTGAAGGAGAAAAACACTCCAAACCCCAAAATAGAAGATTCAATCCCCAATATGGTTGCCAATTATGTTACGAGGAAAATCACTCTATGGCATGGGGTAAACCACAACAGACGGAATGACTGTAGAAATCAACTATAATCTCAAGAATGTTATATAAATGTAAATGCTAACAAGACAAGATAAAGAGGCTACCTCGTCTGGACATTCGATGAAGACCACCGTTGAGCACTCAACTCAAATATTTATACCTGCAACTTGTCCTCAACAACCAAGATATGAAAGAATATGGTGATAATATATAAATTTAGCATATATAATAGAATCATCCATTAACATTCATAACAAATATTCCCATGGATTAATAATTCAAATATTTGCAATACACCAATTGGACGAGAAAACAGTATTCCTATTAAAATATGATCAACAATAGTGTATAAGTGACAAACTTTTGTGTTGGCATGTCTCAGAACCGAGAAACTAAGTCCCTTCCAGCTGGGCCTCCACAACTTCAATCCTCCACCAAAGGCAAGCTCATATAAGAGAGACAATGAGGTTCTCCATCAAAGGGGGAAGATCTTGGGGGATAAACAATGTATTTGGACTTTAAAGGACAAAGGGATGTAGACTCAATGTGAAGTGAAAATTTCTCCAGAGTATCCTTGCGCTCAAAAATTGAATTCTCTCCTCTTCCATGGTTTAAATATGGCCCATTTTATAGCCTTCAAATGGAGTTGAAGGGTCGAGTCAGAATGTTTCTAGTATATGGAAGATCAAGGATCATGGATCTCATGACGTGACATGGAAACCCGACATAATTTTTAATTGTGAGCACCAAACTTGATGTACGCGGGTTGTAGTGGTGCAACCTGCGTATACACATGTTTTCTAAATTGTAGGGCACATATATGTGGAAACATATGATTTTTTAGCTCTGGGAAGTGCAAAAGGGGACTTCAAGTCTACATAGGTAAATGGAAAAGGCCTTCTGAGAAAGTTTCATGGGGTCAGGAAAATATTTCTATAACACTCCTAGGTGATCTTAGTTTCACCAATGTCCTCCAACAAAGGCAAAAATGCCACTCTTAGGTTTTATGAAAAAAACCTAATTTTGTAGCAGCTGCAACACTGAAAACTGAATTTTGGAGAGGGTGTGTTGAGTCTAGCCACTTATTTATAAACTGTGAGCTGGTCTCTTTTAGGCCTACTCTGATACCATGTTGATATTTTACTTATGTAGATAAAAATTGCAGTTCTTCTTTACTATTACAATCATTTATCACATTAACTACATATATAAGATCATTGAAAGAGACGCAATAACAAAAACAAGATAGACACAAAGATTATCCTGGGAAAACCTCTAGGGGAAGAAAACCCATCAAACTTCCTCAATATAGATTAGCCAACCAATAACAATGCTTCTCTCCAAGAGAGAACTAACAAAGAACAATGTCCTCCTCTAACCCTTCAGTAGGAAAGGGTAGTGCACCACTTAACCAATATGTATCCATGAGATAGACCAAAACTCTATTCAACAGGGGGGGTCGTTAGCAAATAAGTGGGTGGTATTGA
>SNQJ01S0199518.1:0-17065 GCA_010110895.2 Picea sitchensis | reverse complement strand
ATGTGGTGATAACAATTTGCAAGTAACCAAACAATGTAAAATCAAGTTTGCAATCACTTATAATTATGTTGATGAAGTAGAGCTTGATATAGTGCCACTGGACATATGTGGAGTTGTACTGGGAAGCCCATACCTTTATGATAGGAAAGCTATATTCTACAGGGAGGAGAATAAATATTGCTTCAAGAAAGATGGGAAAGAGTACATTGTCTGTGCTCATCGCATGAAAGTTGACAGGTCTTTTGCAACTACAGGGTAGTTAAAAAGAATGGTAAATGCAAGCAAAATTTTAACACTTATGTTTGTAACAAAACATGAAGTTATTTATGCTAAACATGAAATGATTCCATATGTTTCTAACAATCATGAAGTGTCACAAGGGGTACAGCATGAGGTTCAGCTGCATAATTTGATTATTGTTCCTGTTCAAAAGGGGAAGCATATTTTGTCATTTTCATTCTCATACTCAGTATTGTTGATTAGTTTGTTGTTGTTCAATGGTGTATGACTGCAAAATGTGACAAAGAATGTAGATGATTGTGTAATTTGTGGGATGATTACTTTGATAAACAATGCTATCTCAGTTTTCATGTTTATTGTGATTAGTCAGGTGATTATTGTCCAAACAAAAAGGATGGACGATACCGGACAAGTGGGGAAGCAGTACCCTCACTTCTTACATGAGTAAAAGCAGACTTTTGGTGGTCCAAAAGCTTCCAAAGTGGGGAGGAATGATCCAGGAGGCTCCTCGGGCTCAGAAAATGCTCAAAAATAAAAGTTCTCATAATGGAGTGAAATCAATTCCATTGCGACCGGATCGTCGTGTTGATTTCGTCCATATATTTATTTTTTCAAATGGGCATCATATGCGAGAGTTATCACACTCTGATCATATTCTCAAGCAACTAAAAAGTCAAATGTCAAACTGGAAAAAAGTCAATGCTGATGTCAGCATGACATCACCAAAGACACCTCATGATGTTGATGTGGTAGAGACAAGTGACAACATGTGACTGGGCAGATGATGCAGACTTCGACCAATGGTAGTGTGACACTTTTTAACATTCAGGCAAATGAGGTGGTGCCGCGTGGCCCAAGCATGGGCAGCCACATGGTACCCAGTCAGCAGTCTAAGTGGCAAGTTCTAAAAATGTTTGGGGGTCCATGGGTTTTGAACCCACGACCACCCACCATAGTCCAAGCGCCTTGAGAAATGGACTAAAACCAACGTGCCCAAGTGTTACTTATTATATTAAAATCACTTTAATATATATAAAGTAGAGATATGTTTCAATGTTGGCATGAAGTGGGGTGGGGCTAAGCCCCAACCCGTGGTCGTTGGTCACATGCATACAACCAGGGGTGCGGCATATGGCATAACTTCCACCCATAACCACCAGTGCCTCTACCTCTCTGCCCTTGGATTTCAAGTATGCCATATAACCAGGGTTTATCCCCATAATCATGTGAGGGGGTATATCATTTAGCCATAGGTCCCATGGGACACGCCCCAAAACCAGGAGCTAGCGTGACTAAAGGGCCAGCGCTTGGCCATATGAAGAGAATATGACCATTTAAAGGGGACGTGTGCCCAGCCTTGGAGGCTATACTGTGTATTTTTATATAAAAGTGGTTTTTTAACTATACAATGGTGATTTTTGCCTTATTTTATGACCAGAAAGTAGTTTTTTGAGGATATCTTGGCCATTTGGAGGGGGATTTGATCCCAGAAAGAGGCCATAACTCTTTTTATTTTCTTCATTCTTATTTTCTCAATGTGAAAATTTATTCTTCGATCTTCTCAACCTCTTGTTCTTTCTTCATTATCTGAGACTTCATGACGTCTTCTGTTCCTTTCTCTTCTTCAAGATGAATTTTTAATGTGATTATTTCTTCTTCAAATCCTTTCTCTTCTTGACCAAACTCTGCCTCAAGCTAGTTTAGATCGTTATTTATTTCCTTAAGATGATATGTCAATATCTTCTCTCTCATTTCTACTTTGTCCTTCTGTGCTTCTATGTTGGCTTCCAAATACTGCTTTTGATATTCAAGATTTTCTTCGATCTTTCTGGCTTCTTCTAGATGAGTTATTAAGTTCTCGATGACCTGTTGGGATTCTTCAAAAATGTGAGCACTTTCATTTTGTTTCATCAATTCTTTATTGAGTGACTTGTTTTCTTCTCTTAGTTAATCTAAAGCACTAATCAATTCTACTTCATAATTGTTTTCCTTTTCAATTAGTTTTTCTGTCTCATTTCCTTCATGGCATTCTATTTTAAGATGTTCTTGTTTTTCACAATTAAAGAAAAACAACAGACCTTTGATGATTATGTACTCTTCATCTTCTGAATATGTTTGACATGGTGAACATAATTCTTCTTGATCTGTATCTACATCTTCTTTGGATTTTTTTGAATCTGTGATGGGTGAAGAATATACGTCATGTAACTTATCCCAAAGTTCTTTGGCTGATGAACATTTACTAACCTTTTCTCTTACCGGGTTAGGTAATCCTTCCCAGATGAAATCCATTTCTATTTTGTTATTCTTCTTCAATTCCTTCTTGGTTGTAATCTTTTCCCTTTTTGAACTACCATATCCTATAACAACTGATAGCTAAATATAATGTCCATGTGCCTGTAAAAATACTTCTGTCCTTTTGCTCCACATCTCATACTTAAAAACATTATGACCATTAAACATTGGTACTCCATTCTCAGAATAATCCATGATCTCCTTCTAGTGGTTAAATTGTTTCTTGAAGGAACTGACTCTGATACCAATTGTTGGATTACTGAGAGGGGGGGGTGAATCAGTAATAGAACAATTTAATCATTTTTCACCATAAAATGCAAGTGTTATATCAATGTACCATTATCATGCAATAGTTGCGGAGTAAATAAAAAATGAACAAATGAGCAATCACACACATACACAGTACACCAATGTTTTACGTGGAAACCCAAAGAGAGAGAAAAAAACTAAATTATTTTTCTTATATGTATTTAATAATTTCATTCATTGGAAGCACCAACTTCCTTTGTTTTCCAGCCGCAAATGGAAGGAGGCTTCAACCCCCTAGTTTCTTAGGCTACAACCTGAGAGAAGCTCCAACTCCCCAATTATCTGGCTACAACCAGAAGGAGGCTGCAACCCCCTATGTTCTTCAGATACAACTGGAAGGTGGCTATAACCACTTGTCCTTTCCCCATCCAACCACCCTGAAATATAAGTAGAATGATGGAACCACTATCACACTATCATTGTGAGATATATTGTTGTAAACTTGTACCAATCAACCTGAACCATGCATCAACCATGCATCAACCTATACCTCAACCTGTAATCAACATGTACCATAAACAAGTGCATCAACCATGCACCAACTTGTACCAACACAACCTGTAATAAACATGTACCATAAATAAGTGCATCAACGATGCACCAAACCTGTACAAATAACCTGTCCAAACAACTGATCAAAACAACCTTTCTCATCAATCTTATCAACCAAATCAGATCTACTCACCAAGATCAATAACCAAGACAACTCTAAAAGATATGCACAATATCACCAAGATCAATATGTGCTTCTAATAATATACCAATACAAGTATGCTACATCATCAATAAACCATGTGTCAACAATACTACTAACAAGTGCCTCCAACCATGTACCAAGTATGTGTCAATCATGTATCAACTACTCATCAAATATACACCTCATGTATGTGCCAAATCATCAACTACTTGTCTCAACCATGTACCTCAACCAAAATCCCTCATCAATTTCATCATCCAAATCCAATATGATCACATATACTTCAAACATTATACCACAAGTGTGTACATCAAACCATGTGCTAGAACATCACTATTATACAACCTCTATATGTACCAATAACTTCAACAACATACCTCAACCAAAAGCCCTTTTTTTTCTTCTTGTAGCATTCTATTGCCGCGAATCCACTGTCGTGATTTTTCTGCAGCAATTTTTCTACCACAATTTTTCTGTTGCAGTTTTTCTACCGCACTTTTCCTGCCACACTTTTCCTGCTACGATTTTTTTGCCGCACTTTTTCTGCTACAATTTTTCTGCCACAATTTTTCTGCCACATTTTTTCTGCCGCATTTTTCCCACTGCACTTTTCCTGCCGCACTTTTCCTGCCACACTTTTTCTGCTACAATTTTTCTGCCGCACTTTTTTTTCTGCACTTTTTCTTTCACACTTTTTCTGCCGCAATTTTCCTACTGCATTTTTTCTGTCACACTTTTCCTACTGCAAGTTTTCTCTATCAATAATACTTGCCCAAATAACCTTTCACAAAATAGATATTCAATGATATTCAAGTGTTATTTGAATGAGAGACTCTTGCCTATTATTTATAATTTTATGTAGCTTCCTCAATGGGTTACCTTCTAACCATCTTAACCCACTTTCCTTATTTTAGAGTTAACCCACTTATAGCCACTTGTCCACTTAACTTAACCACTTTCCATATTTAGTAAGTTCTCCATTAAATTTATTATTTAAATAATTTCTTTTGTATCCTCTTTGACTTATAGTACACTCATCACTTCACTTTATTATTTAAATAATTTCTTCTTTGTAAACACTTTGACTACTTTGACCTTTTGGTGCTTCTAGATGACTCGTGAGGGTTCTCCAACTTAACATGGCCATAACTCTCTAACCGTGAGGAGTTATGTGACGTTCCACATACCACCGGAAATGGAATGACATGTATTATCCATCTAGAATAGTTTTACCTGCAAATATATCAAAAATTGTACCATTATCCATCAAACAAACTTAGGTCCATTACCCAAACCTTTGTGCTACCGGAATTCTCTACTGGAATTTCTTCAAGGGTTGACATCAATGAAAACCAACCCAATTAATCAATAGGGTGAAATGATGGAGACCATAATTTTCTAAAGAGGGAGGAATGATCCAAATTTTAGGGGGTATATGGTCTAAATTCGGATGCAAAAGTCATAAATATATAAAGCTAATAGATTTTCCATGTGGATCAAGGCGATGCCCACTTCCTCATTAATTAATTGGGCTAACAGGTTGCCCATATGGGTCAAAGAGAGTCTCACCTCTCCATTATTGTATTTGGTTTTATTTTCCACTACTTAGTTAGCTAGGTAGTTAGATCTATTATTATAATAATAGAGACTCATTTAATGAGCTCTTTCCATTATTGTATTGGATTTTATTTTCCACTACTTAGTTAGTTGGGTAGTTAGATATATTATACTAATAATAGAGACCCATTTAATGAGCTCTTTTTGAATTTGTTATATCAATATTTGTCTCACCCTATGCAATCTTGCACATAAGGCCTTTTTCTATTCCCCTATGCAGACTTATCATCCCTGTTTGTAAATCCCATAGCTAAAAATACATATTTTTCCACATGTATGCACCTTGCCTACTATACAATATGCATATACATAGGATGCTCCACTACAGCCCACGTATGTCGGTATTTGTGCCCAAAAATGAAAATTAGTGTCAGGTTTCCATTTCACGACAGTAGATCTATGATCCTTGGCCTTCCATATACTGGAAACGTTCTGACTCGACCTTTCAGTTCCATTTGAAGACTATAAATGGGCCAATTTTGAGCTATGAAAAAGAGGAGAAAGAATTGAACTTTGAGAGCAAAGTTACTCTGGAGAAATTATTCACTTCATATTGAGTCTGCATCCCTTTGTCCTTTAAGTTTGAACACAATGTTCAGCCCCCAAGCTCTTCCCTTATTTGATTGAGAACTTCATTGTCTCTCTTCTATGAGCTTGCATTTGGTGGAGGATTGAAGTGGTGGAGGCCCAGCTGGAAGGAACTTGGTTTCTCAGTTACAAACCATGCTGACATAGAAGTCTGTAACATTTTCACTTCTACGTATCATATATTAATAGAAATACTCTTTTCCCATCCAATTGATATCTTGAAAATATTTTAATTATTATTCCATGGAGGTATTTGTCATGTTTATTAATGGATTATGTTATTGAATGTGCTAACATCATTTATCATCACCATATGCTTGCTTTGCTTGGTTGTTGAGGACTAGTTGCAGGTATATTGCTTTGGGTCAAGTGCTCAATGATGGACTTCATCGAACGTCTCGATGAGGTAGGCCTTTTATCTTATCTTGCTGGCATATTTTTTTACATAGCATACTTGAGAATAGAGTTGATTTCTATAGTCATTTCCATATGTTGTGGTTTACCCTAGCCATAGAGAGATTTTCTTCATAACAGAATCGGCGACCATACTGGGGATTGAATCTTCTTTCTCGAGGTTTAGAGTAATTTTCTCCTTAGATTTCTCTCGTTCCTATTGTGTTTCTTGTCATATAATTGATTGATAGCCTTTTTTCACTCTGGGTCTGAGTTTTTCAACCTTCTCCCTTGCCTATCTTTGTTTTTTAAACATATACGTGGTTTTTGGCTGGACAGTCGCATATATACGTGGGTTGTCCCTCTGCAAGTTGCATACATATGATATGTTTCCTTGAATAGTCACGTACATCAGTCTTATTTTCTTGCTAGCTGGGTTTGGTGGTTGTTAGGTGGGATTTGATGTTTGTTGAGTCTTCTTGGGTTTCTGTAGTGACTGTTAAGTGCTTGTGGGATGACAGAAAACCTGTCTAGGGTTGAATTTTTAGGCAGAGTCTTTCTCATCACCTTTTCATTTTGATTGTCCTTGTACATTGGGTTGGGTGTCTCACTGCTTGGTGTCCTACTTGAGTTGTCTCTTTCTGTACATAGTAGAGCTTTATATATCAAGTTGTTGTTCAGTTCATGCATTTTATCTTTTCTTATATTGAAAATAAAAAAATATTAGGCATTTTGCATTTCTTAGCATTTTTATATTTTGATTCTTTGTCATTATCTTAGTGCATGTAAAGAAAGATTTCCTTTTTACTTCAAAATTGCAGAGTTGAAATTGAAAATTGCATTTGTTATTAGAAGCATATCATTCATTAAAAATTGAAGTTAGGAATTTGCATTATATTCATAGTTACTTTATTTGTTGAGTCATAACATCATGGTTTTCATCACCATACCTTTTTGAGTAATCACAGCCACTAAAATTAACGCTATAATTTAAAATTGATTAGTCACAATTTTATTTTCTAGGGTGCACAAACTAGCTTAGGATTTAGTGCCTTGGAATATGATTTTGTGAGTAAACTTCTCCAAGGAAATTAAATCAACATATGTGTCTGACAAAGGGAGTGGAGAAATCCATTATATAATTGGTAATATCAGGAGGCTCCACTCGCACTAGAGTTAATCACGAGGTCGCGCGAAGTTGGTTGAAGGGATATCCCCTCAATACCTTATTAGCATCATAGATATTTATGGGGATCTATTCGTATATCAATATCTTTCTACTGCCTTTACCTATATGAGAGATGGTACTTTCAAGGTTTTGGGCTTTTCTACCCTACTCATATGGTGAACCTGACTTACGACTGCTAGCTTGTGCATCAGTTATAATTGGTTTCTTAGTTGCTTGACTTATGTGCCACATAGGTTACTTGCATGGGTTATTCTGCAGGTACCCTGGGTTAGATAATGGTCAGAAAACACACAACCTTTATGGAGGCATCTCCGGGGGGGTCTGATCGACCGGTTGTTAAGCCCACAAGGGCCCTTATAACTGATTTTGTTACCTCCAATATTTAGCAGGGAGTCTCAGGCCCCTCTTGGGCCAGACATACCTTCTTTACAGAGGGAGGCCCCTTTCAGCCACTTTAACCCGTTTGTGTGAATATTGGATATTTGATTTTTGGTGTGCTCTTTTATTACTAGTTGGCCTTAAGATTTTGCACTGAGCTCTCATTATCATGGATAGTGGAGTTCCCATAGATCCCTCTTTTACCACTACCACCCCCATTATGTTCACTCATTTCATGAGGATGAATCCGTCCTCTTTTCATAATGGTGCGTAGAATTACGACACTCAGTCCATGCCTTGGGCCTCTAATCATTTTCCTGTTGATATGCCTTCATCTTTTCAATCCTCTCCCTGGCCCACTTATATGAGTACTAGCATTGGATCTGGGGGCACCATGGCCCCACTTCCTACATATTCGTTTGATATGAGTCATGTCCCTCAACCAACTTTCATTGTGGGAGGTTGGAACCTCCGCTCTTATGGATCCAGTCCTAGATATGCGTTTTCAGGAGACAATACTCAAATAGGTTCGTATTCTACTTATTACACCCCATTCGTGTATCTAGCATCCACCATGCTTATTCTTTTGAAAACATTTCCCATGGCGAGTCCACATATATCCCTGGGTCATTCATACGGGAAGAATAAGTCATACGGTTCGAGCTACCTTCATTACAGAACCCCTTCACAAGGGGGAAACATATATCCTCACTTGAATATTCCTTATCATACCTCTGTCTCTTCTCAGAATTTAGTGACGATGCATGTACAAACCTCTTTAGATCAGTTAGGAAAAGGATACTACCTTTCCAGACAAGGACAGGGGATAAACAAGGACCCTTCCTGGCCTGTAATGTTTCAAAGACAATGTTTCCCTGGACCTTGGTATCAAGTGCCACAACCCACTATTATCAGATAAATCGGTAGGTGTAGACACTAAGAGATCTCCCTAGACCCGCCTGGATCTAGAACAAAACATGACAGGACATGACTCTTTCTCTAAGTTGCAGTCATTGAATCTACTACTAAGAAGGAATGAGTGACATACATTTATATTACTTCCCTAGATCTCTATTTTTCTCTCTTCGCTCCAGTGCTCTTGTGAAATCAGGTCCAAGACAACACAAACCAACCAAACCAAAGATGGCAAAGTATATTCAATGTCAACCTATGCATATGATCAAGGAATTATGCAATAAAATAAGAGTGATTTTATGGGAAAGGGACATGTCGTTGTATTATATTAAATGAAAGTAGAAGATACAACCAGATCGCCTTGATGTCGCAAGATTCCTTTCAGTGACCCTTGGTTCCAACACACACACTTTCTCTACATTTGCATGAAGAAGATCCAGTACAACTTGATAGACCAAATAGAGTCTTCAAGCTTCTATCCAAGAAGATTTCTTCACACAATTCTTTCACCAATTCTTCATTCAATCTTGCTTAACCTTTTCCATGAGAAACCTTTCAATATATAGGATAAGGAAAGATGGTTACATGGATGAGGATGATCCCACTAAATATGAGAAGTTAGTAGGATGCCAACCATGCGAATGCCAACTCATTTTCTAGAAGATTCCCTTCTAGAACCTTCGTGACCTCTTCTCTTTTCCAAGCTTTGAAACAGGGTTGCACCCTACCTATAGAGAATACTGTGAACAGTTTGCACCCTAAGTGTGGGTTTCCTGGGAGAATGAAGGATTTTCACACCCTATAACATAGGCAGCCTACGAACTCATCTTAAAAATGTGTTTTTTGGAAGAAGACAACAACCACTTTTCTTAGGCAAAAAGTCCTTGTGGGAGTTTTAATACATCACTTGTAGAGCCATCACTAGAGTGACCAAAATAATGTGTAATAGAATTCCCCCCAAAGTATGAGGTTGGAACTTGTGACAGCTAAAATACTTTGTAAAATGCGTTTGTATGTCAGAAACAAAGAGCGCACATAATCGGAAACCTATAAACAACCAAACATCTGCAGAATATAATACCAGTTCTGAGGTAGGAATTCCCATGCTCAGATCACAAATGAATGGAATCATAAACATAGGTCATGGACACCAACAATACACCATGGATCCATGTCGTCAAAATGCTACATATCCACCAAGAATACATTGTGGATCTATGTGAGAAGACTTGAATTAAGACATAGCCACGTGACATAGAAAGTGGATCTATGTGCCGATACAAATCATACATACTCCATCGTATCCTGGATAAAAAATATGAGACCCAGGGTCTTCAATCCCGTCACCTGAAAATACGAATCTATCCATGCGATTAC
The DNA here is from genome assembly GCA_010110895.2 of Picea sitchensis. Classification (NCBI taxonomy): domain Eukaryota; kingdom Viridiplantae; phylum Streptophyta; class Pinopsida; order Pinales; family Pinaceae; genus Picea; species Picea sitchensis. The sequence continues at coordinate 7,067 of SNQJ01S0199518.1, read as the reverse complement.
ATGTGCTGAAGTCGAACATGGTAGAAACTACTTGATTACCAGTCATTGATGAAAACCGTTAACAAGTGTGAGGGAAATCACCATTGATGTCAATGACTCCCAAGGTATCGAAGTACAATACGAAGGAATGTGAATGAATGAGATGAAGTTGAGCACTCGGTGGAATCTCTCGATAAGGGATCAATGATGTGAAACCCCTGTCGAAAGCAAAGATACCTACCATTAAGGCATGTAGGTTCCAAGGTACTAAATGATTTCTAAGTCTCATTTCTGGATAATGAGTTGGATTCGACAGAACAAGACTCATCACAGGAGGGCCTTGATGTATCCCCCATCAATGACACGAAATAAGTAACAGATTTTGAGGGTGAAACAAAGTATGAGTACGGGTTGAAACAGACACAGAGAAGGCTGACATAGTAAGAATGGCCAACTCAATAGAGGGCTTGTTCGAACTTCTCTTGAACATATGAACGACACGACCAAGGACTTGGTAGCACTAACTCAAAGACGACCCAAGATATGACCTTGTAGCAATTCGAACGAGATACAAATGGATTTCCCAACTCGGATTCAAATGACGAATAGGGGGTGTCATCTTCAAGAGCGACGCTTACTGCCATTAATACGAATACGAAAACATATCCCTTTCCCAAAATTTCCCCCACCATCTCTAGTGAGTACCTCTTTATTTTTACACAAGCTTGAGGAGGATAACATATGCTTGTTGATGTAAGCTCATCATTCAAACAAGTCCCTCGGAGTATATTTAACGAACCCTAGGAAGGAGTGGTTCGGTCCCATTGCAGGTCTTTCGATGTTTGTTTAATGAGTCCAAGGATAGAAAACTCAGGGGTTTTTCATGTTTTGAGAGTCTGGAAAACACTTGAAGATAAATCTCCCAGTTCCTTTTTTGTAAAAGAGTTCGACGAGACTGAAAAAGTGATAAACTATCGATCGTCGAATGTTTTCTTCAAATACTTTAACGAGCGTGAAAAGAACAAGATCGCTCGGCAATCTTTTTGTTTTTATGGAGCGTGAAAAGAGCTTAAAGGATACTCCTTTACATTCGTCGTTTTCATGTTACCATGACGAGTATTAAAAGATGAGAAAAAATATACTCGGTTAAGTTCTCATATATTTTCGAGCACGAGAACGAACGAAGAATGAGCTCGAGGTTTTTTCTAAAAACCCTAAAAAAGTAGTTGTACATGCGACAAAAAGAAAAAGAACACCCGTACCCCCTCGTTCGGACTTCGAAGTTGCTATATCTGCGAAAAACCACACTCACAAGGCTATTAGGGTATTAGGTTTTATAAACAAAGAAATAAAAATAATATAAAAGATCAATAAAAAATAATATAAAAGATCAATAAAAAATAGTAAAAAGTGAATAAATATGGGTGAAAATGACTTTTTACCATTTCATTGTTACTTTGCCAAAAACTTGTCCAACATACCTCATTTTCCCCCAAATTTATTTGCTCGATTATGGGAGGCATAAGCGATCATTCGGCGAACGGTTTCAACCAATGAGGTAATCTCTTGATTCTCCAAATTTTCTATGGTTTATTTTTGGTTTTTATGGGCAATTTTTAGAGTTTTGAGTCCATTTTAGGGTCATAACATGCGCTCAATCATTCTCGCAGGTGGTCCATGAGGGACCTGCGAAAATCTAAGATTCTCGCAGGTGGGATTCAGGGAACCTGCGAGAATCTCTCACTGTGAAAAAGGTTCACCTGCGGGGGCCGAAAAATGGATTTTAAAGTGAGGTTTTGCTCAATAAAAATTATGCAAGAGCTTAAAACAAGTTGTTGACTTCCCTCTCATGGCTCTTTTGCAGGTGTTTGACCATCACAATGTTGGAATGGAGAGAAATAGAACATGAGGAGGATGATGCCAGTGCCGGGAATGACCCGGGTACAATCGTTGCCCTCCGGGACTGTGGGCTCTTGAAATTTTTTAGGATCTCGGACATGAGAGCCCAACTCAGGTTGTTGGAATACCTGGTCCACATGTGGGACGTGGATCAACAGTTATTTCATGTGTGAGTCCATACGTTGACACTAGATATCGAGGATATCTATTTTCTGACGGGGTTTTCACGGTGTGGATACCATGCTACTTTGATCGGAGGTAGAGGCAGCGGACTCCATATGAGCGAGTATGTTCCCCAGTATTGTGTTCTCGAGGAAGAGACAAGCAAGGGTAAGGTTTCCATTTGGGGGGTCCAAGATATGACCCTACAGACCATATTGTTTACTATTGCATGCATGGATGGGAGTGCAGCTTCGCACATGGCTCTCCAGAGCTATTTCCAATACGCCATAGAGTGCACAGAGCCTCAAATTTTTAATTGGTCGGATGTAGTTCTCCGCAATATGAAGAGGCAACTGACAAAGTGAAGAAAGGGTGACTTGAAGTAGTTTGGGTACGGGTCACTTTTGGTGTCATTCTTCCTTGAGAGGGTCCTACTGCTGTGACTACAGGTTGATTGGGGTTTATCGACCCCATAGGATCCGAGGATGTTGAAATGGTGTAACCTGATGGCTCGACACATAGAAGGGACCTATAATCAAGTATAATCATTCATTTTTTGACTGGTTGAGGCCCCAGATGTTGATGATCGAGGACTACACATATGAATTGGTCCTTCCTGATGATCCAGATTTGGTCCTTCCTGAGGATGCTCAGTGGGGTGACTTAGGTAAGAAGTACACATTTTGTTCTTTTTAAATGTTTTTGCAAATTTTATCTTATGAAATGTTTTTATGTTTATCCAAGAACTAATCAAAAAAATTATTTTTGATGACACAGATGTGGGGTCGTATAGACCTCCAGGAACATCTCCCATTCAAAGGCGACGAGAAGCGGCTCCAGTGGCGAAATGGGATGCCGAAGACTACGAGGTAGTTGAACAGAACTTAGATGAGTTGACCGCGGATGTCCCGGATATTGCTATTGGGGAGATCTCGAGATGTTACCAGCGCCATACTGTGGGTGTGTCCGAGTCTCTCAGTCAACTACTCCATAAGGTATCCCAAGCAGTTGTGTGTTATCGTGAGCGTCATCCATGATGCTATTTTGTAGAAGCTATAGGCTTCGTATTTTGAGATTTTGATCCTTGGACAGAAACTTTTTGTAAAAAAAATTTGATCGTTATATACATATATACGACTTCTACTGGCTTATTTTTTGTTGTGTTATACATGTGATGTGTTATTGGTTTATAAATGTCCCAAATGTCCGTCTAACACATAGTTAGCTAAGGCGTTAGTCAATGTATTTAGACATCTAGGAATGTACTGATATTCGATATAATCAAAATAACGTTCCAAGAGGCAAATTCGTAAATATAACCATAATAAAGTAGGACTTTGGATATCATAGACATTACTTAGCTGTATTACTACTAGCTATGAATCGATTCGTATAACCAGGTGGTAGATATTAAGCAAAATAGCATCAATCAACAATTCGATGACGACGCTATATTCTAGAATATTATTGGTCACACGACCGAGGCACACAACTCGTAGACTGATAAGTTTGTTTGTAGGGACGTAAATTTCCCATGTAGCAGAAGCAAGGTTCTGAGTACTACGGCTAGCGCCATCGACGAAGACAATGTGGGGTGGCGAAGACTCCGACATCTGGAAACCAAGCACAACGCAAGATAAGCAGTCAAGGGAAGAGACCAAATAATGAAAAAACATACTAAAGTAACACACAAAAAGTATGATACAATAAAATACAAGCACTCATGCACAAATGATCTTTAATCATAGTACTTATTTAAGTACAACCCATTTTTGGGTTCACTCAAAGGGATACCGTCGTAGTCCACCAATTCATAAGCTCCTTTCTCCAAAACTCTTCTGACGATATAAGGACCTCGCCACATAGCTTCAAATTTTTCAGCTCCTAGCATATCCCGATCTTGTTCGTAAAGGAGAACCAGATCACCTTCGGAGAAGACGTGTGGATTGACATGTTTGTCGTATTGGGATTTGACACGTTTCTTCTGGGCTTCTATAACTAGGGTGGCATCACTATGGGTTTCGTCTAATTGCATGAGATACAACAGACGTTCTTCTTCGGCAGAAGTGTTTGGGAGAAGTTTGATGGCTAGTTTTAAGGAGGGTATCTCACATTCAATTGGCAAGATGACTTCTAGACCATAGACTAACTAGAATGGTATAAACCCGGTAGCAGACTTAACGGATGTCCGATAATCCCACAATGCTGAAAAAAACATCGTGTGCCAACTCATTTTGTGAATCCCTATTATTCGTCGAAGCATGGTAATGAGGATTTTGTTTATTTATTCAACTTGTCTGTTGGCTTGTGGATAATAGAGTGTTGAGTTTTCATGGTGAATACCTAACTTTTCAGTGAGTTCAAAAATCATGAAGTTTCTAAAGTGGCTACCTGGTCAGTAACGATAGCTTGAGGAACACCAAAATGAGCAATGATGTGATTGAATATAAATAATGTTGCATTTCTTCCAGTATTGTTGAATGGTGTCATCGCCTCATCCCATTTCATAAAATAATTTACGGCTTCAATAATGTATCCATTCCCCCCAGCCGAGTGAGGGTGACATGTCATAAAATCAATACCCCATTTTTCAAAAGGACCAACAAAGACCACAGGGTGTAGAGGAGCAGGGTGTGATTATATTTTATTGTTGTAGGTTTGGCAAGCATGGCATTTTTGGACAGCAATTATACAATCGTTGAATAAAGAAGGCCAAAAATACCTCGCTCGTAAGATCTTCTAGGCAGTAGCATACCCAGAAATGTGACCACCATAGGCTCCAGAATGGCGGTCATTTAGGGCTTTCTCAACTTCATCAAATGTGAGGCAGCGTCAAAAAATGGAGTCAATCCCATGACGATAAAGAGTATCACCGAGGATAATATAATGACGGGCTTGGTAGCGTATTCGAAAGAGGTCAGTGCTAGACAAATTGGGCCAAAAATTCTGGGTTTGGAGATATATGATGATATCTTCGTACCAAAGGTTGTCGAAACTGATCAGGAAAAGAGTTTCATCAGGTAATGAATCTTCTGCTAGATTTTCCGTCTTAGAGAAGGGAAGGTCGCATATCAACTCGACAAACACCAAGGATTTCTTGGACTTAGCGCGTTCGAATTCTAATTCAAACTCCTAGAGTATTACGATCCATTTGGATTATTTTCCCCCTATCAATTGACGTGTAAGAATGTGTTGCATATGGTTGTAGTTAGAAATCACTGTAGTCTTGCGCAAAAGGATATAGTGCCGGAAACGTTGAACAGCTTGGACGGCTACCAAGGCCAGTTTTTCAACATGTAAATACTTGGTTTCGATAGTCGTGAGACTTCGACTTAAGTAATAAATGACATGTTCGTCATGAGAATCATCCTCTTGGACTAGAACCATAGCGATGGTATAGTCTGAGGCTGCAAGGTAAAGGAAATAATCCCAACTGTAATCAGGTGGGAAGAGTAGTGGGGTATGTGTCAAAGACAGTTTCAAAGCTTCGAAAGATTTTTCGGCGGTGGTATCCCATATGAACTCAGAACCTTTCTTGAACAGTCGCGCAAATCCAAGAGTTAGCTCAGCATAGTTTGGGATGAAATGACGGAGAAAGTTTTCCTTCCCTTGCAAACTTTGTAACTGGCGAAGTGAGGAAGGAGGAGGGAGATTGAGAATTTCCTCGACCTTCAAAGGATCTACCCTGATCCTTTGACGTGAAACAATAAATCCCAGAATTCGGTCGGATTCTACTCAAAAAACACATTTTTGGGGATTCAAGCGTATATGGTAAAACTGACATCGAAGGAAAATTGCGCAGAGGTGTACTGGATGATCTACGTGGCGCATGGAATGAGCGGGTAAGTCATCGAGATATGGCTGCACAATGTGCTTTATATCATGAAAGGCGTAAGACATAGCACGTTCAAAAGTTGCACCGACATTATTCAAACCGAATGGAAGTTTTCGGTAGGCGAAAGTGCCCTAAGGACAAATAAAAGTGGTCTTGTGTTGGTCTGCGGGTACGATATTGATTTGATTATATTTGGAGAAACCATCCATCAGAGAGAAGATTCACTTACAGCACAATCGTTGACGATCTGTTCAATGAAGGGGGTAGGAAAGTTGTCTTTAGTACAAGCTTTGTTAATGTCTCTATAATCAACACACACGTGGAGTGTGCCTTGTTTCTTGTCAATCGGAACAAGATTGGAAAGCCAGTCAGTTAGAGCCACAGGGTAAATAAAGTCAACTTTGAGAAGTTTCTCAACTTCAAGATTGATAGCGGCTTGTTTGCGTGGGTAGATCGAACGAAGTCATTGCCTGACGGGTTTAGTGCCCGGGTATGTCTTAATCTCATGTACCACAATGTCGGGGTCAATCCCCGGCATTTCTTCATAGCTCCATGCGAAGACGTCACGAAATTCTTGGAAAAGAGACTTGTAGGTGACAACTTCATCATGGGAACATGAAGCTTCGATATGCACATTTTTGACAACTCCAGGTTTTATGGATATGTCGAGGGGGATGGTGGGTGAGATATTACTTAAGTTCCCTTCGTAGAACATATCGTGTGTAGACTCGGGAATGGTAGAAATGATGACAACGGTCGACGGGGTCAAGAGTTATTGGTAACCCTCGATGGTGCATTGTTCCAAGAAGAGGATGGAATGATGATGTCCATCGTCCCAAGGGGTATATTCCATGGACATAACAGACATAATCATCTCATCTGTAGAAAAAATGACGCGGAATGGATCCGGAGATAAATCACCAAGAGAGGGGGTAGAAGGGGTTGTTGATTGAATGGCTTGATAAGCGGATTTGACCGGACTCAAAGGAATTCCATTGCCATAAAGAAGATGATCGTCGGGGTTGGGTACCATCCACGGATCATAATACGCATGGGTTCCATGAATAGAGGTGGATATCATGTTTATCGAGGCGAAAAATGGATGTGGAACATCGGGTGGTGGAATGGGGAAAGTAACCATCAAAGAGGAATCTTTAAGAAGACCCACATCGACGTTCTCATATCTAGGGGG
>SNQJ01S0199517.1:3668-20733 GCA_010110895.2 Picea sitchensis | reverse complement strand
GATATGGAGTTCTAATACAGACTGAAGCAGAATTTGGTGTTTTGTCACAGCTTTAGCTTCTCATTATATCAATATTGTGTTTCATGTTGTGTATATCAAATTTGTTTATGGTTTATGACTACTTTAGCTATCTAAATCATGAGAAAATGATATAATTGTAATCACTGTTATCCATATCTTGTTTCTTCCAAATAGATAAAAGACATAACAATTGTTAATTCAGTTTGTGAATGACAGGTTTATCTTCTTCATAGATTGAATTGTTAAATATAATTCTTTGCATAACAGGTTTCCCTTATTGCAGAGCTTTATAATCATAAGATTGTTATGATTTTCTTTTATGTCTTGTTTGTCCTGTAAAACACTTCAAGGAGCAGCACAGCCGATCGTTTACGAGAAGCTTACGGACTAACCGGTGCAAGTTTCCCTCCTCCGACCATCTTTGAAGTTATCATACACAGGGCAAACTTGGAGCGTTTCCAGGTCAATTAGTACGTTGTTTACTGTTTTCATTAAGTAGTTTAATTCATATATAAGTTTAATTAGATTTATATTAGATTGTTTAATTTCAGTAAATATATTAGATTGTTTAATTTCAGTAATGTTAAATTCTTTTTCATAAAATATAAAAATCAAAAAGATTCCTGGCTGTCTTAGGGCAGAAAACACATGAGTTTTGCAGGTTTTAATTAAATCTGTAGGTTGTTTATAGTGTACATTTGTGAATAAGTAATATTGCATCTGGTAATTAGATAGTTGATTTGAGTTATTATAATAGTAATTAGTAGATTGTATATAAAAGTTAGAATAGTTATATTTAGTTTTAGTTTGATTTAGTAGTTTGTTTTAATTAGATTAGTGTACTAGTTAGTTTTAATTAGTTTAGTTTCTTTTATTTAGTTTTAGTTAGTTTTAGTTTATTTGTTTATTTTGGTTAGATTACTTAGCTCAGATCAATTCTCTCTTTGGTTTTCTTAAAAGACCTTAGAGTGGCCAACGGAGCCGTTAAACTCATCAGGGTGGTCCATTCCAAACGACTTGGGTTATTTAGAGAACCCCGGACCGGTTTCACTCTCCCAATTGATGGACGGTAATTTTCGCCCGTCAACAGGTAGCCTGCGAGGATCATACATTCTTGCAGGCAAATGTATTGGTAGCCTGTGAACCTTCCTCAAAAAAGATATTTTTGGTAAGAGAAGAAAGTAACTTTTCTCAGGAGAAAGTTCTAATGAAGAGCTTGAGTGCACCATAATCAATACATCATCATGACAACCAAAATTATGGGTAACAGCTTGGTATGGAAGGATTGACAGTTTCCTAACGAGATTGGGATTTACCAAGAGTAAAGTTGATTCTAACCTTTACTTCAAGGTTATGAATGATGAGCCTATTATATTGTTATTGTATGTGGATGACTTATTCTAACTGGAGAAGAAAAGGTCATCACTGATTTTAAGAAGAAGCTCGTTGCAGAATTTGAGATGAAATACCTTGGCCTAATGCACTATTTCTTAGGTCTTGAGGTCTGGTAGAGCCCATAGAAGATCTTCTTTAACCAAGGGAAGTGTGCAGTTGAAATACTGAAGAGATTTGATATGTTGGAGTGAAAATCCATGAATACACCCATGGAAACAAAGTTGAAGCTCTTGGTTGACACTTCTTTAGAAATGATTGATGCTATGTTGTACAGACAGATCATTGGATTGTTGATGTATTTGATGAACACCAGGCCAGATATATGTTTTGATGTGAACACCTTGAGTCAATTTTTAGGTAGAGCCCATACATGTTCACCTGGTTGCTGCAAAACATGTGATGAGGTACCTTAAGGGCACATTAGACTGTGGTCTCAGTTATAATGGAAATCATCTTCCGACTAAGTGGTTATACTGATTCATATTGGTCTAGAAGTGTCTCTAATAGAAAGAGCACTTTAGGATGTTGTTTTAGTATAGGGTCAACCATGATCTTATGGCAGAAAAGGAAGCAATCAAGCATTGCTCTCAGCATGACAAAAGAAGAATACATTGTTTCATGTTCTGTTACTTGTGAAGTCATATGGCTTCAAAAGTTGTTGACATGTCTATTTGATATGGAGATGGAAGCAACTTTGATCTTATGTGAAAACCAGAGTTGCATAAAGATGACAAAGAACCCTGTGTTCCATGACAAGTCAAAACACATAGAGATATGATATCATTACATCTTTGATATGGTGCAAAGAGGAGCCATAAAGCTCCAGTATGTTAGCATGAATGAACAGGTTGATGATGTGTTTACCAAGCCTCTATGTTCTGTAAAGTTTGATCACTTTTGAGATAATCTTGGTGTAGTCCAAAAGGACCTTCCTCAAAAGGGGGAGTAGTGTTGATGTCAGCCTAGTGCTAAATATTTCTTGCTTCATGTTGATGTTGTTGTGATGCCATCCTCGTGCTCAATATTTCCATGTTTGTGTTGAATTTGTTTTGATTCCATCCTCGTGTTGAATATTTCCATCTTCGTGCTAATGTTGTTGTGATTCCATCCTAGTATTGAAGATTTGCAACTTTGTGCTGATGTTTTTATGATGCCGGCCTCGTGATGAATATTTCCATCTTTGTGTTGATGTTGTTGTGATTCCAGCCTCGTGCTGATGTTCATGAAATGCCAGCTTCATGTTGAATATTTCCATCTTAGTGTTGATGTTGATGATGCTCCAACCTTCATGATGTGATGTTGTTCATTTTGATGATCCTCCATCCTTCGTGTTATGATGTTGTTGTTGTTGATTATGCTCCATCCTTTGTGTTGTGATATTGTTGTTGTTGATGTTGTACCAGCCTTGTGTTGTTAATGATGATGATGTATTAGTATTATACTAATCCATGTTGATGCAGATGATGATGATGCCATTCCAGATCCCTGATGTAAATCATGATATTGATGATGAGAAAAACTACTGATGATTTATAGATATGCCAGTCAGTGTTCCAGATGCGTTTGATGTTGTTTCCCTCTCTCTCTCCTGATGATGTTGTATAATACCCTTATTGTTAAGGGGGGGTGTTGAAATATTGTAACTGCAAAGAGTATTCTATTTATTATTGAGTCATTATTCATTAGATCAATCCCCTTTTGTGGATTGATCATGTTGGGCATTGTAATTGACCAAATCCCATTTTGTGGATTGGTCAAACCCTAAATATATTATGAAAATTGAGAAGTCATCCCCCAGGAAATTTAAAGTGGTTTTAACCACTTAGAAGACAAGTCATCCCTACCGAGTGAAGAGACACATTTCCAGCTCCTGCCAGTTTGTATAAATAAAGGAAGACAGTGCCTCATTTGATCACTCACTCAACTCATTCATCTAGTGCACAAGTTTGAAGGAAGCTTCAGTTTCCAGTTGTTGGAATAAGGAAGAGAGAGAGGCGCATTTCTCAGTAGAGGATATTCTCTAGTGTTTGGTTTATTGTCTTGGTATCGTATTGGCTATCTATATTAAGGAAGTTTTTTCTGGGTTTTCTTCCCCATGAGGGTTTCCCAAGATAAATGTTGTGTATATTGTGATTGTGTTTCTCTCAATGATCCTATCTATGCTATGGTTATCTAGTAAATTGAAAAGAAACCTAGTAATAACTTAAACCTTAACAAGTCCAACTTTCCTTACTTGTATCTCCATCCAATGTTTCTTATGGGAAGATTATTCCAGTTAGAAAAACATGCCCCAACTGACCTTGATAAATTAAAATACTTCTCTTTATTTCATTTAACAATTCATGTGAAGCTTTGATTTATAAGTGGATTTCTTTCTATGGGTACTTTTTAGACAAAAGTAGCTAATTCATAATTATCAATTCTTCCTATGCTTGAAAATAAAGATGGCTCACCCACTCCATGAGTCACACCTCACCTCATGAGGTCCTTATTTTTATGTTGTAACAAACCGCATCACCTTCACTACATTTTACCCCCAAGTCTATGAAGTCATCCTTAACTCCCTGGTGCATGCAATTGATATTTGGAATTTACTGGCTTCATTATTTAGGAAAGAATCCCTAAAAATTTACCTTTGCAAGTCATTCAAATTCTGTAGCATTTGGATACTAACCTTTCTTTTCTCGTACAATTATTTATCCTTCCATATGGCTTCTTCTTAAAAAACATTCGAGCTCATCAAACTAAATTTTGTCCTTGTAGAGAAATGACAACCCACTCAAGAAACTCTAAACCTTGACCTTCCAATTTAAATGAGGTCCACATACCTCATAAATTGAAAAAATATTCTCTTATCATTTGTTCTATAGCTCTACACTTCTTCCTGCAGGATTCTCATAGCTCAACTAACTCCATTGGCTCCACCCTGCTTCTTCTTCTATTAGAATTTTTCTCTGCATTTTTCTCATGATGACATGCAATCCTATGAATTCTTCCTCCATGGTCGGAATATATTTGGGTATCCCCAAGGACTGTAACACTCCTACAGGAACCAATTTTCCCCTCTAAACCTATAAAATATGAAAGAAAAATTAAATGCAAAAAGCTTTCTTCTCTTTAAGGAAACTAGTCATCTTACTTTGATTTGACTATAATTTTTGTTCCTAAGATTGATTTTTTAGGTGCATGAGTGGATTCCTCTCTCCAATATCTTTCTATTGACTCTTTGTTTGCTCAAATTTGAGCTCAGAGCATAAAGTTATTCTATTTTTTTTTAATTTCTTGGGAATTTCCTTGTGATGAGATCAATAGATCTATGTGGCCTCCACGTGTACCTTCTTTGTACACACCAAATGACATCACCTGTCCAATAGAATCCATGTGGACCGATATGGAACCTTCAACTAACGTGGACTTGTTCTACACCATCGAACATAGGTCTTCAGGCTTCCCAGCCTACAACACTATCGGAAACACTCCTTCGTGGGGTATTTCCTTCAGGATGAAAACTTTCCATACTCATGAATTCCCTGAAGCCCACAGAACGCAATACTATTGGGTTGAGCTTCACGACCCTTTTATCATAGATTTTATTCTCACGAGCTTGACTCTATAAACCTTCTCCCCATGAACAACTTATTGCAAGCAGTCTTCTGCAAGACTTGCAGACTCCCTCCATCGGAATTGCTTCTTATAAATGACATAGCCTCTTGTTACCAATCCTACTGAAATTTTGTACTGTGAAACACTAAGATCAAGCTCAACTAATTGAAATGACACTTTTCTTACACCCATTTTCTTTATGCAAATAACTTCCTACAAGAAACCTTCTGCAATACTTGCAGACTGAACTACGCAGACTTTTCCCACGAAATGGAAACTTTACATATACCCAAAATTCTTCCATGGTCCACAACCCACAACACTATCGAACATACTACTTTCCACAAGACTGTTGAGAAAACCTTCCTAACCGTCGATCTCTAATGAATGGTCAATATTCATTCTCTTCTTTTGACAAATGGTCGAGATTTATCTTCGATCCCTCCTAACCTTTATCTTTACCAATAATAATTCCCGGTCTCACTTGTTCCTGACTTGCATGAGGAAATCCTTGATTCTTCGGCCCTTGCTAACGTGGATTTTGACATGGCATGCTATCTCAACAAGATAACATGGCACTTAAAACATCGTAAAATGATGTGTCATCTGACATGACGTTGTCTTTCACCCTGACACTCCTAGGACATATGCTCTTCTAATAGATCAGACGGTCACCACACATACCTACCAATGGCTCAAATCACCACAAATCTCTAAATTGTACGATCTTTATCTAGCCATTAGGCCCAAAACATTTGAGGGTTGACAAACACATTGATCAACGATGGAGATATTTTTGGCCTCCTAAACTGTATTGGCTTTAACAGAGTCCCATGACCCTCGCAAATCTGACGGTTGATATCTTTGCTGCTAATCCAACGAATCCCATCTTTTTGGGGTTTTCTCTTGTCTCTTATCAAACTTAACACACTCATAAAACCTCTCATGGCCATGACCCATGAAAAATTGCTCGCTATGATATCAGACAACCAAGACTAATCGATACCAATGGTCCAGATCCTCATGGAATCCCAACCAACTTGTTACTTAACAAGATCTTGTTCTCGTCAGATCGGATGATCTGAATCTGATCTCCATAACATCAATGTTCCTTATAACTCTCTAGCTTGCGCACGACCTTTTCCCAGTGGTTCAAAATCTGTTGACTTCTAGGTTTCTCTGTAGCTCACAACCCGTGGACCAATCATCGTTTGTCCCAATGGACTCTTCTTCGTAGACTATCCTCCATGGATCTACATCCCATCGGTCTTTGTTGAAACCCTTTCGCAGGCCTTTCTCCTGCAATCCTATTCCTAAATACCTACTCTTATGGACTTACTCTGGCCCATGGACCTTTTGTCAATGTACTTAGAAGTTTTTAATCATTCCATAATCTATCTCGACTGTCGATTCCAAAAGTCAGATGATATGTGTCATCGTTTTCTAAACTCTTTAGTTACCATGACAATGCAAAATCTGACCTTCTCCAAATGAACTCAACTCTGCAACATGTATAATGGGGCCATGGATCCTCTCACTGACTATTTTGAGGTGAAACAAACTCTCATATGCTCATAATTTGGGGATTTTCACTCTGATTTCACAATTTCCCCAAATACATCACATGTGAACCTATTGATGGGTGTTATATATGCACTAAGAAAACACTAAAAACCCTCAATTAAATTTTCAACCTAGGGTAAGTAAACTTAGAGTTGTAGAAAAATATATGCCAAAGGTAGAAGAGTTGATAGGAGTATAGTCTAACTAAGGAAGGTAGATATGTAAGGCTAATCTACTCAAGCAAAGTTATCTAATGAGAAAACCCTACTAAGCAACTTTAAACTCGGTAACCTAAGTACTTTTGGGCCAAGGATCGATGGATAGATCTTTAAGAAAACAAGTAAAACCCTATGTAAAGAAAACTAATTCAACAATAAGAAATAAGAAAAAGAAACTATTAAGCATGAGCAAATAACCAAAGAAAACTACTTTAACTTTCCAACCTACATTCAATGAGAAACTATCCTATGAAAGCAAGTAAATAAAAAAGCAAGCAAAGACACCTACCTAACCTACTAAAGAAAGTAAACAAGCAAGAAAGCAAAGACAACTAACTAACCTACTAAAGCAATAGACAAGCAAGCAAAGACAACTAACTAACCTACTAAAGAAAATAGACAACTAACTGCTGCAAGCAATCAAATTAAAACTTCTCATTGAACAACTATCTAGCCTAAGAGGCAAGTGAACTATGTTCTTAACTAAAAACTATTTCTAATTCATGAAAGGAAATCTATTTAATTGAAAGCAAGACAAACTACCAACTAATTCTTAATCTATGATAAGCAAAACTACTATCTAGTCTATCAAAGAAAAGACTATCTATCCTACAACATCAATTAAACTATCTTTTGAAACTATGAAAGAAAGAAACTATATCTTTTGATCTATGAAAGAAGGAAAACTATCTCTTAATCTATGAAAGAAAGAAAACTATTTCTAATCTATGAAAGAAAGAAAACTATATTTTAAATCTATGAAAAGTCAAACATAATGTTGGTGGTTGTGCTAATGTCTCCAATGTCGTATGATATCTCGATGGAACTTGAAAACAAAGGATAATTCAAGTGGTATAAGCTCAATACTGATCTCAATAGAAAGTGAAAGGTATCGATTAAACAGTCCAATGAGAATTTAGCCATAACAAAAGCAATCGTCAATTACCCTGCATATTCATTTATTAACCATCAACAATATAATGAGATCGTGATTATACTTCTATACTATGTAAGCAAAACTAGATTCAACCATTAACTAAGAAATATAATTGCAATTTAATTCTAGAAGGGAAATTACATAAAATGAAACTATGCTACATCTATTCTAACAATTCGAAGTTCAAACTACAACAAGAAACTATTTAAGAACATAAANTAAAGTAAACTATGATATAAAAAAAGTAAACTACCAAATGTATTAACCAACAACTAAGTAAGCAAGATATATATAAAATTGAAATAAGCAATCTATCATTAAAAACGGAAATTAACTCTATCCATCCATCAAATCCTTGTCAAAAAAAAGTTTAATTAAAATCTTTGTTCTATTCTAATCAAAACTTTGTTTTAAACTAGATTCTAAAATCATAAATAAAAGACATAATCTACTATCTAATTACACATGGGGTTAGTCTAGGGATTTGAAAATCCATTCCTAATCTACAAGATTAATACATGCTAACACAATCCATCATTCTAATCCTGCAAAAGAGAATAAAAAACAATTAAACTACAACAAACTAATTAACACAATAAAAATGCATGTACAGGAAAATAAAGAGAACAATTAAACTATAAAATGCATGAACAAAACAGATAGTTACCAGACTGTTGGTGGGCCCCACAGCAATTCGTGGTCACTCCCTAAAAGCACACCATGAACTCAGCAAGATGAATTCACCGTAAAAACTCAAAAACACAGTTCTGGTATAATCCGGCAATGTAAAAACTCAAAACAGAGTAAAAACGTATTTGTCCCTATCACATTGATGTATTTGATGGTTCTACTACTTAAATTATGTATGACCACCTTGGTGTTATTTATAATGTATACAGACCAAGTGGTCAACCACAAGAGGGTCGAACCACTTCTAAATTTGGCAATTTTGATTAAATGATGCCCTAACTGATCAAACTGAGCGAGCCAATAATCGCCCTCTTGAACAACTGAAATTGAGTTGTCAGGAGCTCAATAGATAGAGGGGGTAAGGATGGACAAAACCCACATTCCTGATTCGTCGATCACTGGCCGCCAATACCATAATTGCCAAGTCACCCTCTGTTTTTGTGCAATATGCAGTGCAGGATAGAGTGTCGGATCAGGTACTGGAACAAGTGCCGGAAGCATAAACATGGTGTGTTTTCTCCCTGCAACATCAAAAAACATGAATGAGCTCTTGGTAATCATAAAATGTGACGAATTATACCCAATAATGAAATTAAACATGAATCACATGTACCTTATGTCGATCATACCGTTTTAACATAAAATTCTTCAAAAAGCTCCTTCGAAAGATGAAAAACACATATGTACATGCAGAAAAAGTGTATAATAACCATCATAAAAGTGATCATATCTCGGGCCAAACATTACCCCCACACTTATGATTTTGCAGGTCCCACTACAAACAAAAATAAGTTACCCCTCGTGACTAGGCTTGTTGAGGAGGATCGGCCTTAGAAGCCTCTCCTTCTTGCCGTGAAGACTTTGCCTTGTGCCTCTTATGTTACTTCAACTGTGCTCTGAGGCTGCGGTTAGATTTGGTCATCTCATCGACCAATCATTGAAGAGAGTTAACTTTTGTTTGAAGGACTGCATTTTCATGATGAAGGTGTGTATCTATTGTCTTCCTCTCTTCCAATTGTTGGAGAAGTTGATGGTTTTCCTTTTGTATCTCCTCTATGGTTGGGGAAGAATCGATAATCTCTGAGGAAGGCTTAGATCCTTTGAGGGATGTGGACAATCTATCAGTTTTAGGATCTATAGTCAGCATGGGTGAAGTAGGAGTGATGGGAGATCGTTAAGGTGAGGCATCTTTTGATTTTGTTTTCCTTAGTGGCTCTAATCCATCTGCATAAACTTCCCTAAGTTTCTTATGAGGGCTCTCAAGGTTGGAGGACACTTGGATAGGGTCCGAAGCAGGTGGAGGTTTTGCATAAGGCTAGGTTCTTGTGCTCCGGGTACTCTTCATAAAGGGTCCTTTACCAAATCGATTGGCTCCCCTCTTGTTTGTGGGAATGATGGGAAAGTCTTGTTGCATTACTTCTTGGAGATTTTTAGGTGTAGGATCAAGAGAGAGTGAAGGCATTGGGGGTGTAACAATAGGCTTATTTTGGTCTTTTCTCTTCGTATTTTTACTCGATGAAGTAGGGATATCAACAAGCTTTTGGTATTGTTCGGGCAAAGAGAGGGTTTCCTTGCAAGGGGGTTTTGAGTTCTTGGAGAGCGAGGCTTGGATGGAGAGATAGTTTTTAGGCCAAGTGACTTTTTGTTGGTCTTAACTGTCAAGTGAGGGTTTGAAAATTGGTAGATAAAGGCATCCCAAGTTTTCCCTTGTTTCTCTATTTCGACTAGAACAAGGAGTTTGATCAAGCCATGTTGAAAGAGACTATTGTGGGGGTTAGTCACATTTTTCCTCACTTGAGAGGACATCTTCTCCAAGATTTTTAGAAAATAGAAGGGGATGTTCAAAGGTTTGTTGAATAGAAAATGAGCCAACAATCTGAAATGACAAGCTTTGAAGGTGGAGTATCTATATTCACATGTAATTAAGCTTGTGATGACGATGAGGGGGTTGAACAATTCCACCTTTATCCACTCCTTATCATACCCTTTTTCTCCTGAAATTCTCTCAAATTTAGGCTTAAACACCTTGTTATAACTTGAGCATGGAAACTGGTGGTTTTTGAACCATCTATCTCACATTCTTGGGAGCTTTGTGGCTGCAACAATGGACTCTTTTGAAACTTCAAAGGTAAGAGACCCTACATGTGTTTTCTTCCCAATGAAACTAACAACAAATTTCATGGAGAGACCATCATCGTGGCCCTACAAGCTAGACATAAATGGCCCCTAGTCTGCGTGCAAAAACACTTCTCTGCACTGTGAAAATTCAGGAATGGAAAACAAGTATGCATAGGAGGAAGATTCATATCTCTTGGCCATTGTGACAGAGGTGAAATTATCCAATAAAGGGTGTGAATAGGCCAAGATATGGAAAGAATTGGGCACGGTCTAAGTACGATTTGAATAGGGAACAAATTGGTAGAGGTTGGGCGTGATTACTTAACGGAGGGTAGAGCAAGGGTGAATGGAGATAATGGTTGCCCAGCCCAATTTTGAATGCACTGATAGTGGAGTACGTTGCACACATGTGTGTGTGAGCTGTGATGTGTGGAGAATTCGAATTCAAGGACTCGATTTGGAGTAATGTAATGATGTGTGGTTAGATCAATGTCCAAGTCTTTTGACTTGGACATTTGATCATAAACATATGGAGCATATACAATCAATGTCTACAACTAAGTCAATTGAATGTAATTGAGTTATGGTTACCTGGAATCTAGGACAGTTACTGGTGTGTAATTCACATGGAACTTCGTTTGGCACCTAATGTGGCATTTCATATGGAACCTCATACGGTACTTCATCCAGTACCTCTATGTTAAATACATTTTCACTTCTTGTAATGGATATCTCACAAATTTGAAGTGTTTTTGACAATCATAGTGGTAAATAAGCAGAGGCAGAATGTTCCCTTGTTGTTGATTTTTTCGTCATGCTCACTCAATCCTCTTGCATATGACATATAATGTCAGAACTACAATGAGCAGGGTATAGCAAGTAAAAACATGTATTGTCAAACCGATAAAAGTACAACTTGTAATGAAAGATAAACCGATAAAAGTGATCTGGTCTGTTAGGCATATGTGCAGTAATTTATAGCACACAGGAGTTTAGAACTTTAAAAATAAAATGACTATTAATATAATAACTTGTATCATGGTAATAATACAAAAACTCTTGCAAATATTTATTTCTCTTAGGCAATGATCATTTTTCAGCTCATGAACCCCTCCCCCGCACCTAATTATTGTGACACCTCACAATCAAAAGTATAGAAAACCAGTCAGTATCCTGCAATAGCCGAAGATTTATAGTATGTCAAGTGTAAAGATAAAATTTCACATATTGGTCTGACAAGATGGTTAGAAGATGGCCCCACCTATAGGATAAGAGATCCTATATATAGATAAGAAGAGATAGGCAAGAGAGTTTCAAGATAGTCTTAGAATTATTTCCCAATGGAAAGTGTATGAGATTCATTAACCTTAGCTTAACCACAATACTTCATGTCATTTTTTTCTACAAGTAATGTTGTACATAAGGAAAAGTTTAAATTTATTATTTATTTTTGGCAGATTACCATCCTCGCTAGGTAGAATGCCCCGCTTCCAGCAAGCATGTTTAGTACTCTGATGGGTTTACCTAGTCATACCACAGGCTGGTACCCGCTGCCAACAGACTTGTTCAGTATCTCGATGGGTTAGCCTGTTAAACCCTCATAGACTGGCCCTCCATATTTTAAGATTTTAGTATAAGATTGCTTATGCAAGAAGATGGGGGGACAACTATGAGAACAAATTTTTCTTTCTTTTTTCAATTGGGCTGGTATTTATGTTAGAGGATGAATTTTCATTATATTGCTTAGTATTTGTCCTGATGTAAGGTGTACTTAAGAATATGTGGCCTATCTAAATATATTATATAATCAAGCTATTTAGTGTGTAGTGGATGGTACCATTGAGAAAGAACAGAAAGGTATCTCTAGGCTCAACTTACTTTCTTCCTTTGTAGTTATTGTGATGTTTCCATGACTAACTGCTAATTAGACCTCCTTGTTACTCTTTGATAAAGACACTTGACTCACTTACTAAGGTTTCTTGTAAAAATTGTACGAGAGACCTCTAGGCTTGATAGTTATGGTATCACTTCCTTATACAGTGGTGAAGAGTTTCAAGAGAAACTACTTTAGAATGCCTAAAAATGATAATTCTTGCAAAAATATGGCTAATTACAGTAAGTCAATATTCATTTGATGCTTTAGTGGACACAAAATTCAAGTGTAACAATGTTTGAAAAAAAATATCCTTCAAACTGTGTACTCCCGGTGAAATAAATACTTACAAAAATATCTAGAATTGTCTTATTAACAAAATTCAAAAACTATTTACATATATACAGTAGGAAATTCATAAAAAAATCAAGAACAAAGGGGGACTTCCCCATCTACTAAGGCCAATGCCTTGTCAGTTGACATGACCTGTAGAAACTCCTCTCTAGAAATGGGTTTATGATAAAATTTAAGTCAGTGTCCATTTACCACAAATGAGACTTGTCCATCATCAATTGTTTTAATTTTTACAACTCCATTGTCATATACAGTGTCTACGTCGTAAGGGCCCAACCAACGGGTGGTAATTTTTCCTTTGAAGGTTTTGAATTGGGAATCAAACAACAGGGTCCAATCACTAGGTTGGAAGTGTTTCTTCTTAAAAAACTTTTCATGCCACTTGCTCCTCTGGTTTTGGAATAATATTGTCTGTTGGACGGCATCTTGTTTGATTTCATCCAACTCATTCAATTGTAGGGTTCGTTGATTTTGAGCCTCATATAGGTTCAATCCTAATTCTGCAACAATACGGAAGGTCCTTACTTGGAATTCTATTGGTAAAAGTACTTGTTTCCCATACACTAGCTCATAAGGGGTATGTGTAATGGTATTCCTCCAGGTAGTCTGGTATGCCCACAAATCCTCTGGGAGCCTATCAGCCCAATATCAGTGATTCAATTGAACAGTCTTGGTCAAGATGGCTTCCAGAACTTTGTTTGTGGATTCTACCTGACCATTGGCTTGCAGGTGGTATGGAGAAGATTTACAATGTTTAATGCCATATTTCTCTGTTAGCTCTTTTATCAGCTTAGAAGTGAATTGAGTGCCTTGGTCGGTAACAATTTCACGAGGGACACCGAAGCAGGTAAAGATGTCTTCATAGATAAATTCGACAACAGACTTCTTTGTAGCCCTGAATAGGGATTTTGCCTCTACCCATTTGGTGACATAGTCCATTCAAACCAAAATATAGTTCTTCCTATGTGACATGGGTGAAATTGGTCCTACAAAGTTGAGGGCCCATTTTTCTAAGGGTTATATCATAACTTGGGCATGCAAAGGCATTTTTTCAGCTGACGTAGGTCTTCCTATCCTTTGGCAACTATCACAACTTCTCACATACTTGGCAACATCTTTGAAAATGCTAGGCCAATAGTAACCTGAATGTAACACATTATATGATGTGCGTTTGTCAGAAAAGTGGCCACCACATGGTCCATCATGACAACTTCATAGTATTTTAGGTACCTCATCCTCTCGTACACATCTTCAAATACTGAAATCAGGACCTGTGCGGAAAAGATCATGACCAACCCAAGAGTAATTAGAACTCTGTGTAATATTTTTCACTTTTCATGAGGTGGCAAATGAGACAGTAACTTCCTAGTGGCTAGATAGTTTGCCATATCTGCAAACCATGGGGTATTGACAGAAAGGGAAAAGAGGTGCTTTTCTGGGAAACTATCATCTATCGGGATATCATCATCCTCATTTTTTATTTAGGAAAGAAATTCATCTACTACATTATCCTTTCCAAGTCAGTCAAGCACACTAATATTAAATTCTTGCAATAACAAAAGACACCTGGTCACTCGGCCATTAGTTATGGGTTTATTCATGAGGAATCTAATGGATGAATGATCGGTATATACAAATACTTCATAACTTGTATGTTAATGATGAAACTTGATAATATCATGAACAACTGCCAAGAATTATTTCTTAGTAACTATGTAGTTTAACTCAGTAGGGGACAAGTTCTTGCTTACAAAATAAATGGCACAAGACTACTGGTCCTCTTTCTACCCTAATACCCCTCCTATTGCGGTGTCAGAGGCATCAGTGGATATATGAAATGGGAGATTCCAATTGGGCCCTCTAAGAACTAGTGCCACAGACAACTTAGCTTTCATGGTTTCAAAGGTAGTTTGACACTGCTTAGTCCAAACAAAATCAACATCTTTTATTAATAATCCAAACATAGGTGCAACAATCTTTGTAAAATTTTCAATAAACGGTCGGTAATACTTGGCATGTCAAAGAAATATTCTTACCTCTTTTTGATTCTTGGGGGGTGGAAGTCTGATGATGACCTCAATCTTTGCAGGATCGACTTTTATCCCTTCAGATGAAACATGATGTCCTAGAACCACTCCTTTAGTTAACAACATTTTTCACTTTTCATGGCTCAGAGATAGGTTCATTTCCTGACATCTGATGAGGACTTTTTCTAAGTTGTATAAGGCTTCCTGGTAAGTGTTTCCATAAACTATGAAGTCATCCATGTAGACCTCCACACAATAATGAATAAGGTCGGAAAATATCCCTAATACTACTTGTTGGAATGTGGCAGGAGCATTGCACAATCCAAATGGTAAGACCCTATAGGCATAGATGCCCCAAGGACAAGTAAAGGTAGTCTTGTTCTGGTCCTCAGGTTCTATAAGAATCTAGTTGTACCTGTTGTACCCATCTAAAAAGGAAAAATATTTCTTTCCAAAAAAGGTATCTAGAACTTGGTCAATGAAAGGGAGAGGAAAGTAGTCTTTCATATTGGCCTTGTTGAATTCCCAAAAATCAACACAAATTCTCCATTTCCCGGTCACTTTCTTTGGAACCACTACAAGCAGGGATACCCACTTACTGTCGGAGATGGGATAGATAAATCCGACATTTAACAACTTTTGGATTTCCTCCTTGACTATGTCTTTGAGTGTTGGGTTCATCCTTCTCTTGGGTTGCCTAACAGGTGTTACTTCCCCTTGGGTATATATATGATGGATGCATGTGTCGGGGTGTATACCCTTCATTTAGTGTATTCCCAGGCAAATTCTCATGATTTTTCTTTAAGGATATCTACTAAATATTTTTGTTGGTCTGCATCTAGCTCCGAGTTTATATGTAAAAATTTCCCTAGACTAATCTTGTGACATCCCCAAAAATAAAGTATTTTTGAAATTTAAAATTGCTGGAAATTTATTTCATTTTTAGTAAATTCTAAGTTGGAAATATTTTTCCATTTATGGAAATTCCAAATTTCTAATTTGGTAATTGAAATTAATTATTTTGAATGTTGGGCAGAGACCTGATTTTACCCAACTAACTATTTGACTATGACACTTGTATGGAAACATAATATTTTATATTGATTGTAGGAGGACAAATGGAACAACCATGTTAAATTTAGCTGACCATGACTCCATGAGTGGTGAACACGTTGGAACTACCTCTGGGCTGATTATTTACAAGTGGCAAATCAGTGATATGGCCATTGGCAGCCCCTGAAAATCAGGGCTTTAGAAAGCTACGAAAATTCCCAAGGGAGGGAAAAGACCTAGGAAAATTGATAAATAGCATATGTGAGGAGGCAGGACGCTGCCAAGTATGCTGGGAAAGGAGACTTTTGATTTACTTGCTATTATGAACATTGGTTGAGTGTGAGGCAAGGGAAAACTACTGGAGTTGTAGGACATTGCTAAAGAGAAGTTTTTCCAAGTTCGCCCTCATGGATTCATGGCCAAGCTAGGGGGTGAATCAGGAAAGTAGTTTGGCTGCCCTGTTCTATGGTTAGGAGGAACGTGGTTGTTCCCTTTTTCTTTCAGCGTATTATTTCAGATATGTTATTTCTGTCCCTTCTCTGGCTGAATGTTAAATGGTTACATACTTGATAGAATGTATCTATTAGAAATAATATTAAGGACGAAAGATCGAATGCATCCTATTTCAAACTTAGGAATTGCAAGAATGTCTCTCTACTAGTTCGGAATGGAGTATCTTTGTTGCATCTCATTACTGTTATGAATACTAGTTCCCGGAAGTATATCAGCTAGAAGGATATGACTAGTCAATTCTTAAAGAAGATTTGTGCTATGGTTTGGATTACTACTGTAGTAAGATAAAGCGTCATAGTTGAAAATCCCACAAGTAAATTGTGATGCAGATTTGAGTTTACCTACATATTGGATGCAAATGGAAAACTGCATAGTGTATAGATATATATATATGGATGTATGGACATTTCTGATATATAAAGGCATGCACCGTAGTAGAGTAATTAACTAAGATTTCTTCCATGTACCAGCTGAACAGTCATGATTTTTCTTAGGAGATAGCCCTAATCGCAAGTGTCTAAGATATATGTGTATATTTAAAGTGTAATGATCCCAAGCCATTATGCAAGGATCATCACTGTTTTGGTGTCTTTTTAAAACTTTTTCTGAGTGATGTATTTCGTCAAACACTTTGTTGATCTACCTTTTAGATGTGTTTATATGTGTGTATGTAGCAAATAACAAAAAGAGATAACCATGG
>SNQJ01S0199516.1:0-14387 GCA_010110895.2 Picea sitchensis | reverse complement strand
TTGAAGGTTGCGAAGTGGCGATAGGACCAAAGTTCCGATAGCAGAGAAAGAAAGTCAGCGTGGACTGACACATATCGGGTCTTGGGGATCCGAAGAGGCAACGCATAGCGGTTGGACTCGCGAGTAGCAAAGTCCCTATCCTCCGAAGGAAGAAGCGGAGGTCGCACAAGGTAGAATCTGTGGGTGTAGACTTCCCGATAGGGAAGTAGAAGAACCGTTAAGTTCTGCGGGCCGAAGGGAAGAGAAGGTCCTGGTGATCGCGATCGTTCTCCGAGGAGTGGGGAAGATTGCACCAAGTGGTATCAGAGCGGGAATAGTTCTTTGCTTTCTGTAGTAGAGAAGGAAAATAAAATATATCATGCCGCCCAGAAGGGAAAGTCAGTCACCTGGTCCAGAGGACAGGGATGCGCGAAGAAGAGGTAGGTCGACAGGGAATCCAGAAATGGAGCGCCAAATGAGAGATCTCCAAGCAAGGCTTGAGGAGATGGAAACTGCACAGAGATGCAGAGCTGGTGTAGGGGATCTTAGCGATTCCTAGGTTGAAGAGGAAGCTGGACATGCAGAAGAAGTCACAGCAGAAGACGCATCAACCGAGCGGTTGATCAAATCCATCGCAAGGATGGGTGTGAAGGCAAAAATGGATATTCCAGTCTACGAGGGAAGCCTGGATGTAGAAGAGTTTCTAGATTGGATTAGGGCTCTTGACACCTACTTCGATTATAAGGATATCGAAGAGGATAAGAAAGTCAAGCACGTTGTTACGCGCTTCAAAGGACACGCAGCATTGTGGTGGGACGAGCTACAAGCTGACAGACGCTGCAAGGGAAAACAGAAGATTAAGAGCTGGGATCGGATGATTGCTAAGATGAAAGCGAAGTTCATCCCCAGAGATTATCAGATCACTCTGTTCAGGCGAATGCAGAACCTGAGACAGAAGTTAATGATGGTGAAAGAATACACTGAAGAGTTTTACAAGCTCAACATTAGAGCAGGTCATCGGGAGAGCGATGATGAGAAGGTGGCGAGATATCTGAATGGTCTAAGATATGACATTCAGGATGAGTTAAGCATGGTAACCATCCGAATAGTTGAAGATGCTTATCAGATGGCTCTGAAATCCGAGGAGAAGCTGAGCCGCAAGCAAGGTTAGCGAGGGTGAGGCAGAAGTTAGCCCAGAGGCAAGGCAGTTGCCCAAGAGAAATTCCAGAAGCCCACAGAGGAATGGCAAAAACCTCAGGGTAAGGTTGAGAGGGGCGGAACCTCACAGAGGCAGCAATATGCTGAGCCGAGGAGACAACATACAGATCAAGGTGGTGGATATGCTGATGCGAACACTCTTCCTCGTACTAGAGGTCGAGGTAGAGGAAGAGGAGGAATCATCACATGTTTCACATGTGGGAAGAATGGACACAGATCGTTCGAGTGTCCAGAGAAGAAGAAGGATATAGGAGAAGCTCACATCACAGGAGCGCAGAGGCGTGATGCTGAGAACGAATATGCAGACAGCGGAAGATCGCTTGGGATGCATAAAAATCTCTTAACACCCGAGAAGGAGGTGGAAAACACAGCTCAGAGGAGAAGACTGTTCAGAACAGCTTGCACGGCCAAGGACATGAAATGCAAGGTCATCGTGGACAGCGGAAGCACCGACAATCTCGTTTCAACCGAGATGGTGGAAAAGCTGCAGCTGGAGATGACCAATCACTCGAGTCCATACAAGGTTTCATGGCTGCAGAAGGGACATCGGGTGAGTGTCATTAAATAGTGCTTGGTTAAATTCAAGATAGGGGATATAATGATAAAATCTTGTGTGATGTTATTCCCATGGATGTATGTCATTTATTGCTGGGTAAACCATGGCAATATGACAGAAATGTTGTTCATGATGGGAGGATGAACACATATACTTTGGAGAAGGATGGGAAGACACACAGATTGCTTCCGATAAAAGATAAAGAGGTGAAACCGGAAGTAAGAAGTACCATACTTCTTATGAGTGGGAAGGAACTTCTCACAGAGATGGAGAAGAAGGAAGATCCACAATTCTTTGTGGTCAAGAAACCGAGAATTGTACTGACTAGCACAAGAATGGATGACTTGCCAGATGAGATTCAGGAACTGTTGGGAGAGTTTGCTGACATCATCGTGGACGAACTAACTTCTTCGTTGCCACCGATGATAAGTGTGAGTCACCACATTGACCTCATACCAGGAGCGAGTTTACCGAATAAAGTCGCGTACAGATTGACGCCGCAAGAAAATGAGGAGGTCAAAAGGCAGGTACAGGATCTGCTGGACAAGGGACTGGTCAGAGAGAGCCTGAGTCCGTGTGTTGTTCCGACAATACTAAGTCCGAAGAAGGATGGAGGCTGGAGGATGTGTACAGACTCCAGAGCTATAAATAAAATCACCATCAGGTACAGATTTCCACTGCCGAGAATGGATGATCTAATGGATTGCCTAAGTGGGGAAAATTACTTTTCAAAGATTGATCTCAAGAGCGGATATCACCAGATTCGCATGAGGGAAGGTGATGAATGGAAGACAACATTCAAGACAAATGAAGGTTTGTACGAATGGCTGGTCATGTCATTTGGCTTGACAAACCTGCCAAGCACATTCATGAGGCCGATGAATGAATTCCTGCGGGAATTCATCGGGAAATTCGTTGTCGTATATCTGGATGACATACTGATTTTCAGTAAGACCAAGGATGAACATTTAAAGAATTTGGCCATTGTAATGAGGAAGCTACATGAGGAGAAGTTGTTGATAAATATAAAGAAATCTTCATTTATGCAGATAGAGCTCATTTATTTGGGGTTTGTGATTTCGGCGAACGAATTGAAGATGGACCTTGAAAAAGTGGAAGTGATTAAGAATTGGCCATCACCTCGAAATGTTTTTGAGGTAAGGAGTTTCCATGGACTAGCTAGTTTCTACCGAAAATTCATTAGGAATTTCAATGGAATTAGCGCAACAATGATGGACACCGTGAAAAAGCGGCATAAATTTTTTCATTGGATGGCGGAGGATGAGGAGAGATTCAATCTGTTGAAGCGGAAGATCACAGAGCAACCAGTGTTGGTGTTGCCTGACTTTCAGAAGACATTTCAAGTGAAATGTGATGCCAGCGGATATGTCGTAGGAGGAGTCTTAAGTCAGGAGGACAGACCAGTGGCATATTTCAGTGAGAAGCTGGATGACGCAAAGCTGAAATACTCCACATATGATAAAGAGTTGTATGCCATCATACAGGCATTAAAGAAGTGGAGGCATTACTTGATACCCAAGGAATTTGTATTGTACAGTGATAATCATGCATTGCAATTTGTGAGTCAACAGGAGAAGTTGAATCAGAAGCATGCAAAATGGGTAGAGTACATGCATAATTTCACATTTGTGATCAAACACATTTCAGGAACTGCTAACAAAGTGGCTGATGCTTTGAGCAGGAAATGTTTGTTGCTGCAGGAGTTCAGAGTCAAGACTTTGGGTTTTGAAAATCTGAAAGACATGTATGCAGGTGATGCAGATTTCGCAGAAGCATATGAAGCAGCTGAGAATCCAGTTCTCATGGATCAGAGTCCGTGGATGGATTATATGATCCAAGAAGGATTGTTGTTCAGAGGCAATCAACTATGTATTCCAATTTGCTCCATGAGGGATAATCTGCTAAAGGAAAAGCACAGCGGGGGCTTAGCAGGTCACTTTGGTCATGATAAAACATTCGCAAAGCTGAGCGAATCGTATTTTTGGCCGGGCATGAGAGCATATGTAAAACGATTTGTTGACAGATGCAGGATTTGTCAACATTCGAAGGGTCGAAGGCAAAACACAGGTTTTTATCAGCCATTACCCATACCGGAGAGGCCATGGCAAGCAATTAGCATGGATTTTGTATTGGGTTTGCCGAGGACGCAAAGAGGGGTTGATTCCATCTTTGTGGTGGTAGACAGGTTTTAGAAAATGGAACATTTTATTCCATGTCAAAAGACCAGCGATGCGACCCACATCACAAACTTGTTTTTCAAAGAGGTTGTTAGACTTCATGGATTGCCGAGAAGTATAGTCTCGGACAGGGATACAAAATTCATAGGTCATTTTTGGAGGACGCTATGGAAGAAGCTAGGGACTAATTTAGATTTTAGTTCAGCTTACCATCCACAAACAGATGGACAGACCGAGGTGGTCAACAGAAGTCTAGGGGACTTGCTGAGGAGCTTGGTGATAGAACACCACAGCAGCTGGGACAACGTATTGCCACAGGAAGAGTTCGCATACAATGATTCTGTGAATCGGAGTACAGGTAAGAGTCCATTTCAGATTGTGTATGGGACACAACCGAGGGGAGTTTCTGAACTCAGGGAGTCAGAACAGGCTATGACTAGCAGTGCTAGTGCATAAGAGTTCGCTGAGGCGATGGAAGAACTTCACATGAAGGTGAAGCAACAACTGCAGAAGTCAAATCAGGAGTACAAGCGCAGAGTAGATCAGCATCAGAGACAACTTTAGTTTGAAGTTGGAGATATTGTTCTAGCACACTTGAGGAAAGAGAGGTTCCCACAGGGAACATATAACAAGCTCAAAATGAAGAAAATTGGGCCATGCAAAGTCCTAAAGAAATTTGGGGAGAATGCATATGAAATTGAGTTGCCAGATGGCATCGGGATATCTCTGATATTCAATGTTTCAGATTTATACCCATACAGGGCTGAAGAAGCAGAAACTGGAACTGAAGGACCAGTAATCCAGTGGCAGAAACAATTACCAGTTGCAGAAAAGCCGCAGATGGAATGCATACTAGACAAGCGAGTCGGCAGAAAGACCAAACGAAAGAAGTATTTTGAGTACCTGGTAAAATGGAAGAATCACCCAGTGGAAGATGCTAGCTGGGAGAACGAAGCGATGATACAGAGGCATGGACAGACCGTGCAGGAGCTCATGGACAGACCGTGCAGGAGCTCATGGACAGGAGCCCATGAAATTTTTCAAGCCGAGGAGTATAATGCAGGAGCATCGCTCACTCATCAAGCGAGCCAGTGCATGAAGCAAAAAAGACAGCTGGACAGTGCCAACATACATTTTGAAATGATTTGGAAATTGTTGCATCGCTCTTTAATGAAGTCATTCATAAAGAAGTGCACTTTGTATATGTAAATGGACCTTGAGCCTTTAAGCTCTCGTCCTTAGGTAGCTGAGGCATTTAATAGATTTAATGTAAAGTAGATAGAACATTTAATTATGGATTTGATAGCCTAGAATTCGAGAGGGAAACAGGATATAAACACCCTCCTTTGTACATTGTAACAGATGAGAAATAGGAGCAAGAAGAGAGAGCGGAGAAGAGAATTGTATGAAGAACACCCATGTATAGAGATTGAATTAATAGAAGAAAGCTTTGATTCAATTCCATGCTTATGTGTTATTTCTCTGTGTGTTGATGTTATTCTCATGAGTATTTTCTTTCGGTCATGCATTTGCTTTATATGCTGTGTATGTGATTTCATGGTTGATTTGAAATCTAAGAGAAGGAGTGAATGAGTTTCAATTGTTTCTCTAAGTGAGCCTGAAGATTCCTGCAAGAAGTGCAGTTGAATTGTCAGCAAGGAGTGCGTGACTGTAGGGTTTGCTTAGAGATAGCTTTTGTTTCCATTCATCTCAGAAGTGCATATTTGGCACCGAAGCCATGCAAGGCGTGCGCAGGCTGGACGAAGACTCAGAGTTGCGATTCTGAGTAAAGAGTTGAAGACTACTGCTGCAGGTCAGTGCGCAGAGTCAAAGAACTTGAACACTTAGCAGTTGTTGAAGATTTTCCGCAAGGAGTGCGTACAAAACCGTCCTCAAAAGGACTTGAGGAGTCGAGAAAAAAACTCAGGAGAGATAAGCCTTTGAATTTGTCGAAGGACTATGCAAGGAATTTGCGCATTGAAGTGTTCGAGCAGGGGCCGAAACTTTGTGTGCAGGAATTCGAAGTCCGGGAGAGCAGGGGCGTCGATCGGTATCACTGGGAGCGTGACTCTATTCGTGGACCGGGCATATCGGCGTTTCGCGTGAAAGCGATTGGAAATTTGGCTGTGGAGATCGCGAGGCGCGAAGTTCCGAGGAATTTCGTAGATCGCAAGGACCACAAGAGTGGTGACGTGGCAGGTGATCTCGGGACATCGGGTCTCGGAAGTCGAAGGGCCAAGAAATTGATCTCACGAGTGACGAAGTCACGAAAAGGCGAGATAGCGAGTTTGTCGGAGTCTCGGCATCTCAGACTATCGGGACTCAGAAGGCAGAGGAAGTATTGTTGAAGGTTGCGAAGTGGCGATAGGACCGAAGTTCCGATAGCAGAGAAAGAAAGTCAGTGTGGACTGACACATATCGGGTCTCGGGGATCCGAAGAGGTAACGCATAGCGGTTGGACTCGCGAGTAGCGAAGTACCGATCCTTCGAAGGAAGAAGCGGAGGTCGCACAAGGTAGAATCTGTGGGTGCAGACTTCCCGATAGGGAAGTATAAGAACCGTTAAGTTCTTCAGGCCAAAGGGAAGAGAAGGTCCTGATGATCGCGATCGTTCTCCGAGGAGTGGGGAAGATTTCACCACTCTGCAATGTCATTATGTTTTAAGACGAATTTACCTTACGTTCTGACCCATTTGGCCTGCGATTTTCCCTCTGGCTTTTATTATATTTGCAAGATGATTTTAGCTTGTGTTTTAGCACATAAACCAAAGTGAATCTACCCTTGATTGAATGCGACATAAATTTTATTTACACAACGAAATTTTATTAGGCATTTTTCTTGATGGATTGGCAGTTGATTTACTTGCAAATTTCAGTTTTTATTACACTGTGGTTTACCCTTTTTATGGTCAACCATTGCCATTACTTATGACCACGATTTGCACACTTTCAACCACACTTCTTATTTGCTTTTTATTTTAGTTGATGGTGAATTTTACCAGGATTTTTTGGCCAAACACAGCTCATTCTACACCCATTCAATTGCCTGGCAGCGTTTTGGGCTTCCCCAATCCCAGCTGATCTTTCCAACAATTTTTACCTGAGGCAGCTAGTTTTTTTTCACATTTGTTAATTAGCTATTTTATACTCCCGATTCATACAGTATTACTTATATATTTTACTCTGAATTGATCACATAATGACTACATTTATATACATAATCTTTTACCTAGGTGGCTTGCAACCATTTTCGTTTGATTACATTCTCCTTCTTCGTAGGCAACAAACTTATTTGAATGACAGTAGTAAGATTTGTGACTCAGTAATATAAGATATGTGATAGATTGTGGTTTTAACACCTCCAGACCACATTTGGGAAATTATTACCTATGCAGAGAATTTTGTGACTGTGGGTAGCATCCTCGATTTTCATAAATTAATTTGTGGTTGTGATGAATTCCTTTACTTGAATGATATCGATGGTGGGACAACGTCTTCTTTGTTTACCATTTTTTTTATTACGATTAAATTTATTATGATGGTTAACATTGTATGACAACGTTCCCCCTTTTTACATATTATAACTCAGGGATTTCCGTTTGTTCTGCAATTCCATCCATTAGTGACAGATCTAACCTTTATTGTTGATTGCAAATTCACCTACTGCGAACTCACCAGATTTTACCTTTTCTTGAGTGCAAATTCATTATGATTTGAATGTATGTTTGACAGTGACTCCATACTTTGAATGGATGCGACTACCTTTGGACAACCTTATCATTTAATTACTCAATGGGCAGCCTTATCATTGCTATACAATCATCCTTTTAGATAGCATTTTCAAATGGTTAATAGACAACATGTATGATGTGATTCGATGGTCTTAGTTTAATTGTAAATTGTACATAGCTAGTTAGTCAACATTGAGATACTTTATATTTTCTTTACACATCGATGGCATATCCTTTTAGACAACAAAGGGATGGTCAATAGTATTGGTATAGTTAGAACAACTCCTTATTGTAAACAACGATTAAAGTGTTTTTCCTTGTCCTTCTTCCAGTGTTAATATGCAAATTATGTGACAACGACTTACATGCCAGTGAGATATTGGATTGATAAGTCACAGCATTTAGTTTGTAATCAATTTTTTCTCTGTGGTTAAATGGGTGTTCAGTTGCGCTAAAACTTGTTTTCTCGGCATACAATTCGGGGCTTAAAGGATAGCCACTACAGAAGTTAGCAAACTAGTTCCCGTTTTAAGAGAAAGTGAGTTATACTTATCTAACTTGGGAATTGGGATATAGTCGCAACAAAATTTTGTTTCATTAATAATCTTTCAATTGTATAGATTGGTCTTATTGTGCAAGGAATTTATTGCATTGTATGAAAGTGATAGTCGTCTAGATTGACTTGTCATTTGGGTGCTAGGATTAGTCGTCATGGGTTAGATAGTTAACTTGATCTCCTAGCGCATCGATTTTAGTTTGTGTTGAGAGTCCAATTTTGTTGTTGTGCCACGGTTGTTGTTGCACCTATCACCGGGCGACAACATGTTTCTTGATGAGGGGATCATTGTGTGACTTAATGGATAGAGGCAAAGGATAACTTGGCTGGAGTCTGTGTTTCCCATTGTGGGCATTGTTCGTTGTAGTTGTTATTTTTGTTTGGGTTGTAACACCTTCATGAGTTTGGATGCGCGCCATAGAGGTTCTAGTTACTGGCCATTGAGGTCATTGTGTCGGGATGGGGGATGTTGTCCCTTAGCCTGTAGGCATTGTCGTGTTTGTGTTTGGTGGGTAGTCGTTTCTATCTTTTGTTTTATGCATGTTTCAACCAACTTCTCGTTGTGCTAGTGCGTTGAGTCTTTTTTGTTTGTTGCCTGATCTGCGTGCATGTGTTTGTCATCAGGTTGTGTGGTTCAACTATTGTCATCATTGCCTTCCTGACTAAAAAATAAATAAATAAAATGTGCACCTTTTCTTTGTTGTAGTCGTAACGATTGGGGTCATTACATATGGTATGAGAGCAGGTTCAACCCACGACTTGGGAACACTGCGACTTTCGTTGATATGATATTTGATTATAATGTTTCTAATTAAGTTTACTTGTATTCGTTTAGGTAACCTTGGTTAGAGGACGTCACAGAGGAAGACGACAAAATGCTAGGGGAGGAGGCGCGATGCCTCTAGTAGCATCCACGCCTAAGGGGTCTAAACCCCAGGGAAATGAATAGGTTGTCAAGCAGGAGAAGATAGCGATGGGTGATGTGGTTGAGTTGATGAGATCCTTTCAGCACATGTTTGAGGAACTAATAACACATTTGGAAAGAGATGAGTCCAGGGCATTGGCACCCCCTGAGGGTCCATCGCGTGCTCCGATTGGTACTAGTAGAATTCACCGCAAACTCGAGAAGGTCAAATTTCCTGAGTTCTTTGGTGCCCCGGACTGTGCAGTTGTCGAGGCATGGTTGGAGAATATGCTGATTTTCTTTTCACTTCACGACTATAAATCCAACATGAAGGTGTGCATGGTGGTATTTCAACTGAAGGGGAACACTCTTCTATGGTGGAAGATGCTCTTGCCACAGTTGAACATGGCCGTCGAAGACGTGTCATGGGAACTGTTCGAGGAATGGTTCCGAGAAAGATATTTATCAGAGGAATTCATTGAGCATCAGCTCAATGAGTTCAACGCCTTGAGACAAAGTGGTCGTATGGTGCCCGAGTATGAGGCCCATTTTATGGAGTTTCTTCGGTGTGCTCTGCATCGTAATACCAAGAAACTTAAGGTCAACAGGTTCTTGTTCGGCCTTAATGTTAGCATACGTGCAAAGGTTAGGATTTTGATGCCTCAAACCTTGCATGATGTTGTCCAGAAGGCCCTCATAGCAGAGGAGGATCTTATTAGAGGGGGTCAGAGTAGGAATACAGTGAGACCGGCAGGGAAGGTGTCGTCTAGTGCGCAACAACATTAGAAACCATCCAGACATACACCAGAATATTGTGGCTTTCAGAGAGGATCCACTTTCACTACACCTCGGTGACCAACACCTCAACAATGGACACCTTACCGGGGACCACAGCATCAACAACAGTGTTGACTACAGCTGCAACAATTTACGCATGTTTAGCAGAACAAACCAAGGTTCCAAGCCGGTGGGCCATCAACTTCTACTTCGGGTACCAGGAGTACTGGACCAAAGAAGGGGTGTTGGACATGTGGGGAGCCACACTACCAACGCAACTACCCATGAGTGGAGAGGACTAGAGAAACTGGATCATTTGGACCCACTACCATGGGAGATTTGGGCCAGCCCCATCGGATTCGTGCAACGTTGAATAATTTCCATACAAAGCACTAGTCGACTATGCTCGAGACGTCAGGTATCATTGCTAACAAGAACCTTGGCATTTTGATAGATCCCAGTTCTACCGAGAGTTTCATTTCTGGTGCAATGCTAAAAAGAATTAAGGTAAAGTGAGTCGAACAAAATGAGTTTAGCTTTGTAGATATGGCTTCAGGAGCCAAATAGAAGGTTGGAGGAAAGGTTACGGTTTGTACCCTTAACCTAGGAGAGTTTGTCACCAGGGCCAACCTGTATGTCACGAGCTTAGGATCTTATGATGTCGTGATCGATATGGACTGGTTGGAATAACATGAGGTGATACTCAATTGTAATATGAAATGGTTGAGCTTGGTCAATGATGAGGGACATAGACGTGTGATTGTAGGTCAGAACCAAGGAATTTCCTTGAGGTTTATCTCTTCCTTGCAATTACAGAAGCATGCGCAAGCTTTATGTGATCCTTGCGTTAAATGAGAAGGGAGTAGTGGAAGGTCTAGAACACCTTCCTGTGGTGAGAGAGTTTGCGGACATCTTCCCAGAGGAGTTACCTGGGATGTCGTCGGAGAGGGAATTGGAATTTACCATAGACCTAAAACTGGGGACTGAACCAATAGCAAAAATTCCTTATCATATGTTAACCCCGGAGTTACAAGAGTTGAAAATGAAACTGAAGGAGTTTCTGGACCTGGGACTTATACGTCTAAGTGTGTCACCATGGGGTGCGCCTATTATTTTCATACGAAAGAAGGATGGGTCATGGAGACTCTGCATTGACTACCATCAATTGAACAAGGCAACGATCAAGAATCAATATCTGTTGCCAAGGATTGATGATCTGTTTGATCAGATGAAGGGTGCGACGGTTTTTTCCAAGATTGAATTGGGATCAGTGTATCATTAGCTACGGAT
This sequence comes from Picea sitchensis, assembly GCA_010110895.2. NCBI lineage: Eukaryota > Viridiplantae > Streptophyta > Pinopsida > Pinales > Pinaceae > Picea > Picea sitchensis. Next base: position 3,180 of record SNQJ01S0199516.1, on the reverse strand, counting down.
CAAGGAGGATGACGTCCCTCAGACCTCCTTTAAGACGAGGTTTGGACATTACGAGTTTATTGTTTTATTGTTTTGACTAACAAATTCCCCAAGGGTATTTATGAGTTTGATGAACAGGGTGTTTTGTGAGTATTTGGACAAGTTCATCCAAGTATTCATTGACGATATTTTGATTTACTCTTGGACGATGGAGGAGTATGATGAGCACTTGCGCTTGGTACTATAGTGTTTGCGAGAGCACAAAGTTTATGGGAAATTGTCCAAATGCTCATTTTATCAATCAAAGATTCACTACTTATGGCATGTCATCTCTGACGAAGGTATCGCCATGGATCTAGAAAATGTCAAGGTAATTATGGAATGGCCTACCCCAATGAATGTCCCAGGAGTGCGTAGCTTCATGGGTTTAGCAGGATACTATCAACGGTTCGTCGAGGGATTTTCAAAGATAGCAAATTCGATTATAGAATTGCAGAAGAAGAACAAGAAGTTTGTTTGGATCGATAAATGCGCGAAGGCATTTCGGAGGCTCAAGGAGTTATTGACAATAGCACCAATACTAAAGGTACCTGACATGGATGCAGACTTCTTCGTATGAATGGATGCATCCAAGGAAGGCTCAGGTAGAGTCTTGATGCAAGACGGTCGAGTGATTGCGTACATCTCGAGGAAACTGAGAAGGCATGAGGATAACTATGCAAGACATGATTTGGAGTTGTTAGCCATTGTATATTCCCTTAAGGTTTGGAGACACTACCTTGTTGGATGAAAATTTGAACTAAAAACAGACCATTATGGACTACAACACATCTTTATGCAAAGCGACCTGAACGTGCGACAATGACATTGGTCGGAATTTCTTAGCGAGTATGATTTCAAGATAACTTACATAAAGGAAATAATGAACCGAGTGGTGGATACATTGAGTCGGAGACCTCACATCTTTTCGGTGTTGCCTCTTTAGACGAATCTACATGAAAATATTCTAAATTTACAGCGCGACTATGACTGGTACAAAGAGGTCAAGTATTTTATAGGACAAAACACCATGATGGTACCAAGATTTGAAGGATTTATGTTTGATGAAGATGGACTATTGAGGTTTAAAAATCGGATTTACATACCACTAAACGATGAGTTAAGGAGTTTGATCCTAGACAAGGCTCACCGAGAGTCATGAAGATGAGGGTGGACCTTAAACCCTTATTCTTCTAGAAAGGAATGAAGGCAGACATAGTCAACTACATGGCCAGATGTATAGAATGTCAGTAGGTGAAGGATGAACATAGACATCCAACATGATTACCACAACCTCACACTATTCTAGAATCGAAATGGGAGGCCATTTCGATGGATTTCATTGTTGGATTTCCATTGATGACAAGGAGACATGACTCAATTTTTGTGGTAGTCGACACTCTGATGAAGAGTGTGCATTTTATTCTTGTGCGTATGATGTATCAGAAACTTGACATAGATAGATTTTTCATTAGTGAGATTGTGAGGCTACATGGCATGCCTTAGATGATTATATCCGATCAAGGATCGTTGTTTACCAGACGATTTTGGACTAGTTTCCAAGAGGCCTTGGGAACCCAACTTAAATTTATTATTGTGTATCACCCAGACACTGACGGGAAGACCGAATGAACAAACCAAATATTGGAAGACATGTTGCACATGTACGTGATGGATCAACTATTGGTTGTGGAGCCTGATTATCTTATTGATTCATAGGTCTTGTGTTTTTTAGCTATGTTTATACGCCATGAAGACTTTACACACCAGAAGTATGTACACTCTTCCATGCGGGGGAGTGCAGAGGGGGTGTACCCCCTCTGCGGGGTCCGAGGGGGTTATCCCCCCGACTAGGGGGTTCGAGGGCGAAGCCCCCGAAGGAAAAATTTCCTTGTAAATGTATAATGTAATTTCATTGTAAATCCGAACTGTTCATTATAAGGTCATAGATCTGATGGTAGAAATTATGTTAGGTTTTTTTTCCCTAGAAGGAAACCCTTTGTTATGAGGGAAATGTATTGTGGCTATGCATTATGGAAAGTATTGTATTCTGAGAGAGGAGACTATGAGAGAAAGAAGAGGAAGTTACAATGGGTTTGTTGTAAGTCGTATCCCTTCATTGGCTGGATAATAATAAAGCAAGGACCTGGCAATTTCTCTGGTGGACGTAGCCCACACTAGGTGAACCATGTAAATCTGTGTCTCTATTGTATTGTGTATCTTATGTGTTTTGTTTCTGCATTTGTTTTATTTATTGCTCCATGGTACTAGTTTTCTAACAACTGGTATTAGAGTGAAAGGTAACTCGTAGGAAAAGAGGGTTCCTAGTTCAAGTGGGAGCAATGTCAGAAGATGGAAAGTTTAGGGTCGAGAAATTTAACGGCCAAAACTACTAGTTATGGAAGATGCATATGGAATATTATTTATATCAGAAGGATGTATTCCTACCATTGGGCGTAGTAGAAAAGAAGCTGACGGCCATGAAGGACGAAGAATGGGAGATTCTTGATAGAAAGGCTCTAGGAACGATACGACTGAGCTTGGCAGCATCGGTGGCTTTCAATATTTCGAAAGAAAAGACAACGAAGGATCTGATGGACGCATTGGATAAACTGTATGAAAAACTCTCGGTGTCCAATAAGGTATTTCTAATGAAGAGATTAGTTAATATGAAGATGTCAGAAGGTGGTTCTGTTACAGATCATTTAAATGAATTTAATACGGTTACTCATCAACTAAGTTCTGTAAAAGTGGACTTTGATGATGAGGTTAGGGCTATTCTAATCTTGTGTTCATTGCCAGAAAGATGGAACGACTTGGTCATGGATGTATGTAACTCTGTCTCTAGTTCAAACACTTTAAAATTTGATGATGTTGTTGGTGTTATCCTTAGTGAGGAAATGCAATGGAAAAGAACAGGTGAGACATCAGGTAATGCGTTGAACATTGAGAATAGGGGAAGACAAAAGGATAGAGGAAAGGGATCAGGGAACTGCGAGAATTCTAGGAAGGGATGATCCAAATCCAGACTTGGAAAGATAGAGTGTTGGAATTGTGGGAAGAAAGGACATCTGAAGAAAGACTGCAGAGCTCCAAAGAAACAAAGATATGGGCAACAGGAGAGAAATCAGGAAGCAAATGTAACAGGTGTTGTGTTACAAG
>SNQJ01S0199514.1:0-17065 GCA_010110895.2 Picea sitchensis | reverse complement strand
GTACTGGACTCTCCACCTCCTTCTCTGGTGTCAAAAGAACTTTTTGCATCATCAACGATCTTCCGCCTTCAGCATCCTCTACCTCAACATTCTGCCTTTGTGCTTCATCGATGTGAGTCTCTCCACTCTCTTTATTTTTATCTGGACATTCATAATATTTGTGTCCATTCTTTCCACACGTGAAACATTTTATCACTCCACCTCTTCCTCTTCCTCTACCTCTAGTACGAGGAAAAATATTATTATCAACATAATCTCCTCTTTGTTCAGTATGCTGCCCTCTCTGTTCATCATATTGTCCTCGCTGTGAGGTTCCACCTCTTTCAGTTCGAGCCTAAGGTTTCTTCCAGTCCTCCTTGGGCTTCTGATTTTTATCTTGGACAACTGATTTGCCCCTGGCTTGACTTCTGCCTTAGCCTCTTTGACCCTTCTTTCAGCTCAGCTTCTCTTCAGCCTTTAGAGACATCTAATAAGCATCCTCCACCGTTCGGATGGTTACCCTGATCATATCATCCTGAATATCATATCTCATACCATTCAGGTATCTGGCAACTTTTTCATCATCGCTCTCCCAATGACCTGCGCTGATGTTCAACCTGTATAATTCTTTAGTATATTCCTTCACTTTCATCATCTTCTGTCTCAGGTTCTGTATTCTCCTGAATAGAGTAATCTGGTAATCTCTGGGGATGAATTTTTCCTTCATCTTAACAATCATCCTATCCCAACTCTTGATTGTTTGCTTTCCTTTGCAACGTCTATCATCTTGTAGTTCATCCCACCATAATGTTGCATGTCCTTTTAGTCTCGTGACACCATGTCTGACCTTCTTTTCTTCCTCGACATCTTCGTAGTCGAAATAAGTGTCCAGAGCTCTAATCCAGTCTAGAAGCTCTTCAACATCCAGGTTTCCCTCATAAACTGGAATGTCCATTTTCTCTCTTGCACCCATTCTTGCAATAGCCTTGATCAAACGTTCATTTGTTGCATCTTTAGCTACAACTTCTTCTTCTTCATGTTCAACTTTCATTTCTCTTTTGGAATCACTAAGATCCCTAGCACTGACTGTGCGTCTCTGTGTTGTCTCCATGTCTTCAAGTCTGGTGCGTAAATCCTTCATTTCTCTTGCCATGATTGGGTCAGGCATTTGCCTACCTCTTCTTCTTGGTATTTCCCTTTTTTTTGGTGGATCGGGTGTTTGCATGTCCCTTCTTCTTGGCGGCATGGTGAATTTTCTTTTTCCTTGCTATAGAAAGTAAAGAACCGTTTCTGCGCTCTGATACCAAACCTGACGCGGGCTATCACCCTCTGCCTCAGTAAAGGCCTCTGCGTTGACCTCCCGGTCTTAAGGATCATTCAAATTTTACCCTCGAGTAGGAGTGGCTCCTTTGATTCTCCACTAGAATCTCTATTAAAATTGACCCACAGGTCTTTTCTTCTCCTCACAGCCTCTAGGCCTGATCACTGTTCCCTTCATGACAAAAAAATGGAATTTCGGGCTTCGGGGTTTCGAAATCCTGATGTCACAACTTTGTCTTTCCAGTTTCCCGATCTCCGCTATCCTGATATGCTTTAACTTCAGTTAAACCTATAGGCTAGACTCGTGTTCACACGACCTTACCTTATATGACCGCAGTCCTACCTCTTTTCGGTATTTTGAGATTTCGGATGTCGAGAGGTATTTGACCCCTTTTCCTCGGGATCCTCGATCCTCTGAATCCCGATATGACGTCAACTAGGAACCCCTTCCCCGTAAACATGATCAACAACTCTGGATATCCCTCAGGACTTCGAGGTTTCAAATGCCGAAATGCATTTGTCCTCGATTCTTCTGATCTCTCGAATTCTGATTTCCCGGTATGACAACAGCTGACCCCCTCCCGATGGAGCTTTCAAACTTATCAGGATTTCAGATTTCGCAATTCCAAAATGTGGATGTTTCCTCTCTTCAGGATCCACGAAACATTGAATCCTAACTTCTTGGATTTTCTCCACGCATCCCAAATGGATGGACGGTTCAAATCAAACCTCAGACTTCGCCAAATGCAAAGTCAAACCACTCACTTATGTGAGTCCCGGTGCCCGAACCTCTGATTTGGATGATCACGTGACACGCATCCTTCCTTAGATCCATGACTGTGGTCCTTTCGTTGTTTCGGGACTCAAAAGGTCTCGGACTCTTGGTCTCTAGACTTTCGAGATGCTGATGACTCTCGATCCCTACCATGTGTCCCAACAGATGGATGGTTCTGATTTGTTTCGGGGTTTTCACTGTGTATTTACCTAATATCTTGTCTAAAAGACTTCCGATATTCTGAACTCCAACACCTCGATATCCTGATACCTTTCGGGACCTTCACTTGGCTTGAGAGGGTTTAAAACCCCTGCAACTCTTGTCGGATTGGACGGATGATGGTATTTCGCTAATTCTCTTCAGATAATTTCGACTGTATGTTTCTTCCCTCGGACGATTTCTGTGAAATGAACCAAGGATTCTTCCCCAAACTTATCCACCTGCAGCACAAACTTCAAATGCCTTCTAATCACTCAATTTCACCAACTTCTTGAACTGCCTTCAATAGTTTCATAGGCTTTATCCTTCCTGAGCTTTCTCACAACTTTGAGTCTTAAAGAACACCCTTGCATGCACTCCTTGCGGCAACCTCAAAACACTCGGAGTGTTGAACGCTCTTCGACCTTGCGCACACTCTGTAGCAGTAGTCTCTCAATACTTTGCTCAGGTTCGAAACTCTAAGATTTTCCTTGGCCTGCACACTCCTTGCACGACTCCTGTGCCTGACTGCACGTCTGTGTGAATGAGAACAAAAACTATCTAGTCTGAGATTTCAAAGAAAAACCTCTGAACCCTTTGTCAACGCCCTCCTTGCGAACAATTCAACTGCACTCCTTGCAGGAAATCTTTCTCAGATAGAGAAAAAATTGAAACTCATTCCTCTTACACTCTCTCTCTCAGATTTCAAACACTCAAGAAGAAATCATTCATACATAGCATAAAATCAAGTGTATGACAGAAAAAGTAAAACCATGATCATAACATTCAATATACATACACAGAGAACAAACCCGGTACTGTGAATTTGAGTCAATTCTTTCTCTATTAACTCAAATTTATGTACATGGGTGTCTTCACACAACTCTCTAATCTCTTTTCTTCTATGCTCTTCCGACTCATTTAATGTTACAATACACAATGAGGGTGTCTATATTCTATTTTCCCTCTCTCATTATAAACTTTCTAATCTATGCATTAAAGCTACCTACTAACATAAATGCCTTCTTATTCCTTTAGACAAGAGTGGGTCGCTCAAGGTATGATTACAATCCATTAGTACACCTCTCCTTAACTATCACATTTAAGTTTGGCGCATCTAATCTTCAAAAGTTTTTAAACAATTTATCATGTGCTCAAAATGTGTTGCGGTTGCCCCACACTCGCTTGACGTTGGCGATGCTCTTGCATCACAAGAGCTGAATCGATGGTCATCACTTAGGTGTTTAAATACCTATAGATTCAAATGCCCTTCTTTCCTATGCATGGATAATAAGTGAAGGATATTTTTTTCTGCCAGTCATCTATCCCTTACTTATCACTGCGTTTTTCTATTATGATTAATCTATAATCCTTGCACCTTCTTGTGAATGAGTATCCTTGCGATTTGAATTGATTCATTGTTGAATGAGTGGTCCTTGCACCTTTTTGTGCTGAGTATCACCGTGTTTTTGTTAGATTATCTCTGCGATTCCTTGGCATATTACTCAACGCTTGATTGGTATAACCTCTTCGATTTTATTGATAAACCCCAACACTTTGTTTGGTATCATCTCTGCAATTTTAATGATGAATCCAAGTGGTTGGTTTGGTATTTGGACTGCGATTTACATGTGTTGACTGTGATGTAATAAATTGACATTGTTTTTAAGATGTAGTGACTGCTATTGTAATATATAGTGAATGTTCTTTTATATACTGTAACAACGATTTTATCATATACTGATAATGAATTTACCCCAGCAAATGTTACCTCACAGAGAGTTCATTGATAGAGTTCATACCTTCCTTTTTTTTAAATGCATTTACCACAATGATATTATGCTCTGCGTTTTTTTTTTTGGAATGCATTTTATACTTTGCGTTTGGATGGCGATATTTCTGGTATCGATTTAAATTCTGGGGAGTTTTAAATTCTTTTAAAAATAAATGTTATTACACAATGACCTCATAGTTACACCATGATTTCACAGCCCCTTTTGGCATTTACTCATCATTATCTCATCCATTGTTTGATTACATAGTGATATCTCTTTTGCTCAGTAATATGTTTGTTGACATCATACTTTTGAAAGTGAATTTAATGTTATAGTGTATAGATATTGTCAATAATTACACAACATTAACACTGAGATTTTTGTGGCATATACATAATGATATATGTACACAACAATATCTTAATGATATACACCCATGAATGTTATTTGCACAACGTTTGATAGGCTTTAGTGGATAGCATTTTGACATGGTTGTGTTTGATAGGATATAACCGTCAACAATTTTTTATAATATAATAGACAACGTTATAGTATATAATAAACAATGATCTTGCATTTATTGGGTATGATAGCGATCATGCATACATGGATGGTTGGCATAAATTTCAATAGACACAGTAACCCTTTATATGACAGTGAATTGCATGCCAGCGATATATATATATGATTAACTCCTTTATTTAGACAACGATTATAGTGTTATTCATTGTCAGTCCTTTATATTGTTAATTAGCGAATTATGTGACAATGACTTACACACCAACGATATATATGATTAACTCTTTTACTTAGATAGACAATTATAGTGTTAATCCTTGTCATTCCCATTACATTTTTAATTTGTTTTGGTGGATAGCAATTTAATATCATGGATAGTGTTTTATATATTGTTGAGAGTAAGTCTATTACACAACGATATTTATTTATCAAATAAGTATGGTTATTTACCCAGCGATATCTTTATAATTATTAATAGTTTATCAATGGATTCATGCAGAGAAATGCTAATTTAAACACCATGAATTTAGAAAAAAATAATATAGACAACAAAGTCGAATATTTAATAAGCAACATAGATCACTTTTTAAATGTTAAGTAGTTCACTTATTTTAATGGACAATGTATATTTGTTGACAAGCATATTTTGATTTTGTTAAGTGCATATAATAGTTCACATTTATGATAACATTTATGACAATAGTAACATTATAATAGTTCACGCCTTCGCACTTAGACATCTTGCTTAACAGATAATGGTTTATGGTTTGTTGGAGAAGTCATTTAATAGCTTGCGCAATTTAATTTGATTGATGTCATCTTGCATCTTGTCAACTTGTTACTTGGGTGCGTGGGTATAGTCTTCTTGTTAGTTAATTCGGTCTCTTAGTGTGTTGGATTTAGCTTGGGTTAAGGGTCCAGTTATGTTATGTTACAACATGGTTACTGTCACGCATATATCCTGGTGATGGAATGATTTCTGACGAGGGGATCATCGCACGCCCTGATGGATAGAGGCGAATGATAACCTGGTCAGAGTTCGTGCTTCTCGATTTGGGCATTGTTCGTTGTAATTGACGTTGGCACTTGATTTGTAACACCTTAACGCGTTTGGTTTTTCCCACCCTATAGTTTTGCAATTACTGGTCGCCAAAGCCATTGTGTTGGGTTGGTTGATGTTTTCCTTTAGCTTGTAGGTGTTGTCTTGCTTGTGTCAGGTGTGTAGTCATTTTTATCTGTCTATTAATTATCACAAGTTTCATCCAGTTTCCTAATGTGCTAGCGTCTGAGTCGTTGTTTACTATTTCTTGATCTACGTGTGTTGTGTTCCTATTCAAGTTGCATTTTTTAACTGTTGTCATTGTTGCAGTCATGATTTAAAAAAAATAAAAATTGCTTGTGTGTTGTTTTTCATGTAGTCGTAACGATGGGGTCGTTACACATGAAAATACATTAGATATTTTTGGGATGTAGTACAAAGTGATTGAATTTCATCATTGTGTGTTTCAAGTGAATTATGAACGCTTATTAGTTTGGGCCATTATTTAACTCCTCATCATGACGGTACACCCTTTTTTTTGTCAATCTTCCCATTAGTTTGCAATAAAAGAATTGAAGATAAATATGAGTAACTTGTTTTATAAACCACTTTGAGAAGATTTTATATTGAGTTGCATATAAATTTATCTTCCTCTCTAATTTTTAACATAATACTTGAATATATACAATTACTTTTATTTCCAATGGGTCATTCATCTATACCTTGCTAACCAGATGAAGCTCCAATGAAGACTCGGGATGGATCCTCCTCCTTGTCTAGATAGGATGGATATTGCACCATCGAACTTAAACTAAAATGGAAGGGTTTTTTCGAAACGCTAACGAAAACCTTGGCTCCAAGAGAACTCCAAGAGATCAATCCAAACATAATACCAAAGTTAAGGGTTACCCCTCTATTTATTCTTCCTCTTATCCTTCTATGTCTTTCCCTTTTTCCCAAATCAAACCCTTACCTTATTTTCCCTCCAATCTTCACTTAAACATTAAAAAAATCTTTTTAATGGTTAAGTAATTAATAATTTACCTTTTTAATATTGAAAAGTGGTTAATTGGATTCTAATACATTCTTACATGTCGAAAATCCCTTTCTGATCATTCCAACCTCTATATCATTTCGTCCCGGTTCCAACGAGTTATTACACTCATGTATCCCTTCAGACAATATAGACCCAATATCACATTTAGTGTATTTAATTAAATTATGCCCAATAATGACCAAAATTATGGAAATTATCAAAACACCACTAAATCAAGAGAGCACTATGTGAAAATGATCCTTGTGATAAAATATGGCGAATGGAATAGAATGGGATCCATAAAACCCCTCCAAATTGTCGAGGAACCATGTTAACCACTATTTACTCCTCTCTCCAGGTTGACATAAACCCATAAGGTCACCTCCAACTGTAAATTCAGGGAATCCAAAGATGGGGACATTATGATCCCCCCTTCCCAAAGATTGTTTTTCCTTAAGCAATGCCATGAAAACCTGATGCTCCATAAAGAGATCTAGACTGAAACTGAAAATGATACCATGGTCCCAAACCACCGTGCAATATGTGTAGCATACTCCACTCAAGATGTGGTCTCGTAAGGTACTGAAATAAGAACCCCCATGAAAACTTCCAACAAGTAAGAATACTCGAGGTATAACAAGTACATGGTCTAATTTAAAATGGTGTGAATTACAAATGTTCAAAATTCACTCATCTATTTGAAATTTTTTTAGGGTTATCTTAAACTTTTGGGTTTTCTAATTCTTTGTATAATAAAAGCACTTTAAGATGAGTGAAAATAACCAAATATTAGGAAAATTTATAGAACAGTAGCAAAAGGAAAAGTTTAGATGCATAACCATATACCTTTTTACCAAACAATATATGAAAATGTGGAAAATCCAATAATTGCAAACATAAATGTAATTAAGGAAAAGTAAGAACCTTATCAGTGTATCAAAGCACATATTGTTGCATTCTTCGAATTGGCTATATGAAGCCTGCACTATATAATAGTTTTTTAGCATACTATATTTTATGGTTTTCATATAACATGACAATACTTTCGATATTTTTGGGGTGTAGTACTAAGTGATCAAATTTCATCATTGTGTGTTTCAAGTAGATACTTCTCTTATTAGCTAGGGCCATCCTTTTACTTCTGAACATGAGGGCATAGACCCTTTTGTTTTGTCAGTCTACCCATTAGTTTGCACAAAATAATTCAAGATACATGTGAGTAACTTGCTCTATAAACTACTTTGAGAAGATTTTATATTGAGTTGCATATAAATATATATTCCTATCTAAGTTTTAACATAATGCTTGAATACATACAATTTATTTTAATTCCTATGGTTCATTCATGCATACATTCCTAACCAGAATAGGCTCCAATGAAGATCTGGGATGGATCCTCCTCCTTGTCTAGCTAGGGTGGATATTGCACCAACGAAACTAACCTACAATGGAAGAGTTTTGTCAAAACCTAAATGAAAATATTGGCTCCAAGAATGCTCCAAGAGATAAATCCAAACATAATACCAAATTGAAGGGTTACCCATCTATTTATTTGTCCTCTGAGCCTTCTATATTTTTCCCTTTTGACCAAATCAAACCCTTACCTTATTTTCCCTCCAATTTTAACTTAAACATTAAAAATTAATTTTTAATGTTTAAATAATTAATAATTTCCCTTTTTAATATCGAAAAGTGGTTAGTTGGCTTCGAATACAGTCAATATTCAAACAAATGAATGATTAGACTTAATTTTTATATATAACAACAATGATGTTCAAACATGAACATTTTAAATGTCATTCTATGCAATAATCAAGTTAGCAATGATTTTTAACCATATAACAAGTACATGGTGTAAATTAAAATGGTGTGAATTAAAAAAGTTGAAAATTCACTCATCTATTTGAAATTTTGTTATGGTTATCTTCGAATTTTTGGTTTTCTAATTATTTGCAGATTAAAAGCACTTTAGGATGAGTGACGGTAACAAATTATTAGGAAATTGACTAGAATAAGAACAAAAGGAAAAGATTTGATGGATAACCATATACCTTTTTACCAAACAATACATGAAAATGTGGAAAAAACATAAACGTAAATAAGGTAAACTAAGAACCTTATCATCGTATCAAAGAACATATTGTTTCATGTTTACAGTTGTCTATATGAATCCTATGCTATATAATATGTTTTTTAACATATAGGATTTTATGATTTTGGTATAACATGGAAATACTTTCAATATTTTTGGGGTGTATTACTAAGTGATCAAATTTCATTATTGTGTGTTTTAAGTGAGTTCTAAACTCTTATGAGTTGGGGCCATTCTTTCACTCCTCAACATGTGGGAACACACCCTTTTTCTTTTTCATTCTACCCATTAGTTTGCACAAAAGAATTGTAGATAAATGTGAGTAACTTGTTCTATAAACTACTTTGTGAGAATTTTATATTGAGTTGCATATAAATATATCTTCCTCTCTAAGTTTTAACATAATAATTAAATACATACAATTGATTTAATTCCTATGGGTCATTCATGCATACCTTTCTAACCATATGAATCTCCAATGAAGATCCATGATGGATCCTCCTCGTCTAGCGAGGGTGGACATTGCACCACCCAAACTAAATGACAATGAAAGGGTTTTGTCAAAACCCTAATGATAACCTTGGCTCCAAGAATGGCTGAAGATATAAATCAAAACATAATACCAAAGTGAAGGGTTACCCATCTATTTATTGTTCCTCCTATCCTTCTATTTCTTTCCCTTTTGACCAAATCAAAATCTTACCTTATTTTCCCTCTAATTTTCACTTAAACATTAAAAAATACTTTTAATGTTTAAGTAATTAATAATTTACCTTTTTAATATCGTAAAGTGGTTAATTGGATTCTAATACATTCAAGTAACCAGTGATATCAAGTAAATTGCATTGAAAGTCTAAGGATCGTCGATGGATCAACGTTCAAAGACACTCTAGGAACAAGTCCCCAAACCACCACTATGATGCTCGATAGGTAATTATAATGTTCTTACTATTTCAATAAGGTCTCTATGAATTCATATATAAAAATCTTCTTGTGCATGCAAGTATGTGGGAACGAAGATTCTTCAAGAGAGGAGCATAAGTTATTGATTGCCATTGCCAGGAATAATTTAATTTAGTGAATTTGTTTGCATTAATAAATATTCTTGGAAGCTTTTTCAGGAGAAAATGAATAAGAAAATGCTAATATCATGTGTAGTTGTCAGAAAGTCTTTCAACCTCACATGAAAATGTTTGAAAATTAATGTAATTTTTATATTTAGTGTTCTTTCTTTCGTTCTTAAAGTAAGTATTGAATACTGTGTGAAAATGTTTCTTCGATAATAGTAAGTATTGAATATTGAGTAAAAATGTTTCTTTATTAATCTGCAAGATTTGCATATTTATATAAATACTGAAGGAAGGATGATTTTGGTGCTATGTTGATTTCCCTTTGTAGTTAGAGTACAAATGTTATGATGTTATGGATTGTAAAATAAATAGATGGTTAATTTAATTGTTTCATAAAATGGTTTGAATTCATATAAGTTTTTTTATGTTATTTATAAATGAATTGTTAATTTTATTGGTCCATAAAATAGTTTAAATTCATACAATATTTTTTTATGTTATTTATAAATGGATGGTTAATTTAAAATTGTTCCATAAAATAGTTTAAATTCATATAAGTTTTTTTTTGTTATTTTTTGTGATTGTTAGTGAAACAAATGCATGATTTCCTTTAGTTATTATATAACAATAATGATGTCCAAATATTAACAAGACGTGGACTTTTAAGTGTCATTCTATGTAATAATCAAGTTAATGATGATTCTTAAGGATATAACAAGGACATGGTGTAATTTAAAATGGTGTGAATTACAAAATTTAAAAATTCACTCATCTATTTGAAATTTTGTTAAGCTTTTCTTCAACTTTTTGGTTTGCTAACTTTGTGTAGAAGGTTATTGATTGGCATTTCCTGAAATAATTTAATTTAGCGAATTTACTTGCATTAATAAATATTCTTGGAATCTTTTTCAAAAACAATTGAATAAGAAACTATTAATATAAATATTGAATATTGTGTGAAAATGGTTCTTCATTAATGTGAAAGATATTTACATATCATAAATCTCGAAGGAGGGATGAATTTGGTCGTATTTTGAATTACCTTTGTAGTTAGAGTTCAAATGTGATGATGTTATGGCTTGTAAAATAAATGGATGGTTAATTTAATTGTTTCATAAAATCGTCTGATTTCATATAAGTTTTTTTATGTTAATTTTTGTGATTGTTAGTCAAACAAATGAATGGTTGTCCTTAATTATTATATATAACGACAATGATGTTCAAACGTAGAAATTTTAAGTGCCATTATATGGAATGATCAAGTTAGCGATAAATTTTAACCATATAACAAGTACATGGTTTAAATTAAATTGGTGTGAATTAAAAAATTTCAAAATTCACTCATCCATTTGAAATTTTGTTATGGTTATCTTCAAATTTTTGGTTTTCTAATTCTTTGTATAATAAAAACACTTTAGGATGACTGAAGCTAACCAAATATTAGGAAAATGTCTAGAACATAAAATATTTGATGCATAACCATATGCCTTTTTACCAAAGAATATATGAAAATGTGGAGAAACTAATAATTGCAAACACAAATGTAAATAAGATCAAATAAGAACCTTATCATCATATCAAAGCACATATTGTTGCATTCTTAGATTTGGCTATATGAAGCCTATGCTATATAATAGTTTTTTTAACATAAAGGATTTTATGGTTTTGATATAATATGACAATACTTTAAATATTTTTGGGGTGTAATACATATGATCGAATTTCATCATTGTGTGTTTCAAGCGAATTATGAACTCTTATTAGTTGTGGCCATTATTTCACTCCTCGTCATGACGGTGCACACCCTTTTGTTTTGTTAGCCTACCCATTAGTTTGCAAAAAATGAATTGAAGATAAATGTGAGTAACTTGTGTTATAAACCACTTTGAAAATATTTTATATTGACTTGCATATAAATTTATCTTCCTCTCTACGTTTTAAGATTAATACTTGAATACATAAAATTGCTTTTAATTCCAGTGAGTCATTCATCCATAACTTTCTAACCAGATCAAGCTCCAATGAAGATACAGGATGGACCCTCCTCCTTGTCTAGATAGGATGGATATTGCACCTCCGAAACAAAACTAAAATGGAAGGGTTTTGTCAAAACCCTAACAAAAACGTTGGCTCCAAGAGATCAATCCAAACATAATAACAAAGTGAAGGGTTACCCCTCTATTTATTCTTCCTCTCATCCTTCTATATCTTTCCCTTTTGACCAAATCAAACCCTTACCTTATCAAATCACTTAAACATTAAAAATTTATTTTTAATGTTTAATTAATTAATAATTTACCTTTTTAATATCCGAAAATGGTTAATTGGATTCTAATACATTCATGTATGTCAGAAACCTCTTTCTCATCATTCCAATTTTTATGTCATTTCAACCAGGTTCCAACGAGCTATTACACTCATGTATTCCTTCAAACAATATGCTTTCAATAACACATTTATTTTATTTAATTAAATTATTCCCAATAATGACCAAAGTTATGGAAATTGTTGAAATGCCATAGAACCAAGAGAGGATTGTTTGGGAATGATCCTTGCAATAAAATATGGCGAATGGAATATCATGGGATCAATGAAACCCCTCCAAATTGTCGAGGCACCTTGTTAACCACCATTTACTCCTCTCGCCACATTGACATAAACCCATAAGGTCACCTCCAACTGTAAATTCGGGGAATACAAAGATGGGGACATTACAATCCTCCCTTACCAAAGATGGATTGTCCTTAAGTAATGCCATCAAAACCTGACGCTCCATAAAATGATCGAGACCCAAACTGAAAATGATACCAGGGTCCCAAACCACCATGTAAGATGTGTAGCATCCTCCACTCAAGGCATGGTCTGGTAAAGTACTGAAATAAGAGCTCCCCTAAAAACTTCCAACAAATAAGGATACTCGATGAATAACAAGTACATGGTCTAATTTAAAATGGTGTAAATTACAAAAGCTCAAAATTAACTCAACTATTTGAAATTTTGTTACGGTTATCGTAAACTTTAGGTTTTCTAATTATTTTTATAAAAGAACTTTAGAATGAGCGAAGCTAGCCAAATATTGAGAAAATTTATAGAACATGAGAAAAAGGTAAAAATTATATGCATAACCATATACCCTTTTACCAAACAATATATGAAAATGTGGAAAATCCAATAATTACAAACATAAATGTAAATAAGGTAAATTAAGAACCTTATAATTGTATCAAAGCACACATTGTTTAATTCTTAGAATTGGCTATATGAAGCCTCTACTATATAATAATTTTTTAACATAAAAGATTTTATGGTTTTGATATAACATGACAATACTTTCGATATTTTTGGGGTGTAGTACTAAGTGATAAAATTTCATCATTGTGTGTTTAAAGTGAATTATTCTCTTATTAGTTGTGGCCATCCTTTCACTTCTCAACATGAGGGCACACACCCTTTAGTTTTGTTAGTCTACCAATTAGTTTGCACAAAAGAACTGAAGATAAATGTGAGTAACTTGTTCTATAAACCACTTTGAGAAGATTTTATATTGAGTTGCATATAAATATATCTTCCTCTCTAAGTTTTAATATAATTTTTGAATACATACAATTTATTTTAATTCCTATGGTTCATTCATGCATACCTTACTAACCAAAAAAATCTCCAATGAAGATCCAGGATGGATCCTCCTCCTTGTCTAGCTAGGGTGGATATTGCACCACCGAAACCAAACTACAATGGAAGGGTTTTGTCAAAACCCAAATGAAAACTTTGGCTCCAATAATGCTCTAAGAGATCAATCCAAACATAATACCAAAGTGAAGGGTTACCCATCTATTTATTCTTCATCTGAGCCTTTTATATTTTTCCCTTTTGACCAAATCAAACCGTTAGCTTATTTTCCCTCCAATTTTTACTTAAACATTAAAAAATACTTTTTAATGTTTAAATAATTAATAATTTGCCTTTTTAATATCAGAAACTACTTAATTGTCTTCTAATACACTCAACGTTAAAACAAATGAATGATTGACATTAATTGTTATATATAACAACAATGATGTTCAAAAATGGACATTTTAAATGTCATTCTATGCAATGATCAAGTTAGTGATGATTTTTAACCATATAACAAGAACATGGTGTAAATTAAAATGGTGTGAATTAAAAAAGTTCAAAATTCACTCATCTATTCGAAATTTTGTTATGGTTATCTTCAAATTTTTGGTTTTCTAATTATTCGTAGAATAAAAGCACTTTAGGATGAGTGAAGTTAACAAAATATTAGGAAAATGTTGAGAACAAGAGAAAAAGGAAAAGATTGGATGCAAAACAATATAACTTTTAATTTAATTTAATGTAAAGTAAATGGATGGTTAATTTTATTGTTCCAAAAAATAGTTTAAATTCATTCAAGTTTTATTTATGTTATTTATAAATGAATGGTTAATTTTATTGTTCCATAAAATAGTTTAAATTCATATAAGTTTTTTTATGTTATTTTTTGTGATCGTTAGTGAAACAAATGAATGATTGGCTTTATTTATTATATAACAATAATTATTTTCATATACTAACAAGATGTGGAATTTTTAAGTGCCTTTCTATCCAATAATCAAATTATCCATGATTGTTAATTATATAACAAGTATATGGTGTAAATTAAAATTATGTGAATTACAAAAGTTCTAAATTCATTCATCTATTTGAAATTTTGTTAGGGTTATATTCAACTTTTTGGTTTGCTAATTATGTGTAGAATAAAAGCACTTTAGAATGAGTGAAGCTAACCAAATATTAGGAAAATGTCTATAACAAGACCAAAAGGAAAAGATTTGATGCATAAACATATACCATTTTACCAAACAATATATGAAAATGTGGAAAAACCAATAATTGAAAACATATAAATGTAAAACATATAAAGGTAAACTAACAACCTTATCATTGTATCAAAGCACATATTGTTGCATTTTTAGAATTGTCTATATAAAGCCTATGCTATATAATAGTTTTTTTAACATAAAGGATTTTATGATTTTGATATACTTTTGATATTTTGGGGGTGTAGTACTAAGTGATCAAATTTCATCATTATGTGTTTCAAGTGAATTATTCTCTTATTATCATGGCTCATTCTTTCACTCCTCATCATGAGGGAACAAACCATTTTGTTTTTTCAATCTACCCATTAGTTTAAAACAAAAAAATTAAAGATATGTGAGTAACATGTTCTATAAACCACTTTGAGAAGATTTTTTATTGAGTTGCATATAAATATATCTTCCTCTTTAAGTTTTAACATAATACTTCAATACATACAATTGATTTTAATGCCTATGGGTTATTCATGGATACCTTTCTAACCAAAACATAGACCTCGTAGAAGAAATATTTGAACTCCAAGACCAATATACACATGATGTCAAGGATTGGGCATAGTAGGGATATTTTTCATTGTCCAATCCATGGTTAGGGACACAAACCAATTGTAAGGTCTTCTGTTAGAAGACTTCAAAAACCCTTGCCCAAGTCCTCAAGGAGACGGAACTTGGGGTTGATCCAACATCCAAGTGTTGCACTAATTGAGAAAGTTGGAAACTTGGGTGCACGAATGCGTCAAGGGTATTTCCCAACCATGAGGAAAAGAACAAGGCATGGAACACCAAGGTTGGGATGCACCAGTACCAAGGGACGTGATGGTTGATGAGTCTTTGGGTTCGCTTGGGTGCATTGGGCCATGAAGGTGTGCAACAGTTCGTTTGGGTTATTTGGTTTGCAAAGGGATGCAAGACACATAAAGGACGTGTTGGTTTGCGATGGTGAGCTTTGGAGTCCATATAAAAGAACAAGGGTGCACAACCAATGAAGGTACTTTTGAACAACATGTGATAGTGTTCTTTCTTTTATGCATATTGAATATTGTGTGAATTTTTTTTTGATGCAGGAGCATCACCAACGAAGCATAAGTAGAGGTCAACTAGGTGCACTAGCGCAAATTTTGAAGAAATTTAAATTTTGAGGAATGTATCATGCAAATATTTTGAAAGGAGTTGTAATTAAAGAATATCTTAAATGTTGTAGAGATGGATGGTTCATGAAGACATAGGAGAATGTATTTTATTTTAATGTAGTTGAGCGCAGTACAAATTCGATGTGTTCGATCTTATCTGTCTGTCACAAATATTTATTTTAATAAATATTAGTAGTTGATAGATTTTAATTCGATAGGATAGCTTTAGAGTAGTTGGAGGGAAGAGCTCAAAGAGCCCTCTTGTATAAAGTTTTGTATTGTTGCCTAGTAGAGGTTGTTGGCACTCTAGTTATTGAGAGTTATCGCCATTTTAGCTGAGTGCTGAGAGATGAGATCTACCGAGAAGCAGTATATGAACATATTTATATTTCAGTTCAATGAATATAACAGAGGAGAATTGTCCCAAATGTATGGTGTTGATCCGTCTATCTGAATGAATGAATGCTAGACTTTATGTTTATTAGGATTTCTCTGTTATTTCTTGTTCTTGTGTTTATGAATTCATTTCGATGGCTAAATGTATGAATCTGTGATATTTTAAATAAGTTTCAATTGTTTCTCTTCTACGAGCAAGTGCAAGTGTTCATAGTGTCCGTAAGAAGTGCGTAGAAAGAGTCTGTTTCAACTCATCAACCCAGAAGAAATAACGTGAGCCTTATTCTTACAAGGAGTGCATAGTTACCACAAAGTGTGCATTAACAGAGTCCATTTTGAATAAGAAATTTTTGGAGACATACCTTGAAGGAATTTCGTCCGCAAGGAGTGCACGACAGAGTCTTCTCACTCAGAAGTTCAACTGGAGTATCTGAAGTTGTCCATAGAGTGGTTGGGTTTTAGAAGAGAATCTATTTCAAGGCGTGCACATGATGAAATTCGACTAAGTGTCGAAAGGAGTATTCTAAGAAGACAAGAGTTCTAGGAAGAACAAGCTCAGGAGGGACAATGACGATAAATATTCTAAGGAAGGAGTCGTTTGGGATTTCCTAGAATTAACAAGACAGATCCATCGAGGAGGGACTAGAATCGATCCAGATCGTCAAATATGAGAGGAGTTGCATGAAGGATAGTCATGAGGTATTTCGGAGGTCGGAGTTTGGGACACATCGAAGCATTGAAAGGTGATATTGTTGATTAAGGTTGGTTGTCATTGATGTCAACCCTTGAAGAAAGACCCGTAGCACAATGTTTTGGGTAATGGACCCAATAGTGTTTGATGTAAATATGACTCATT
>SNQJ01S0199513.1:0-17065 GCA_010110895.2 Picea sitchensis | reverse complement strand
GCATGCGGATTCTGAATGGAATCCTTTGTGACAGTACGTGCATTTCTCTCCTTTTCTTCTCTTTTCTCCTTTGGATCCGGAGGCATCGGTGAAGGGTTTTGTGTTCCCTTCCTTCTTCGTATGTGCATGAGATTTCCGATTATATTTATCTTTAGATTTATAATATTTGTGGCTTCCATCATGCACAGTGAGTGCATGCGCCCTTGGGCCTTTGATTGCACCCATGTTGATGAGCTTGGTTTGCTCTTGTGTCAAGGATTCGATAAAGTCCTCAAGAGAAGGCATCTTCCAAGTGGATTTAGAGGCGAATCTAACAGTATGGAATGTGGATATGAATACAGAGAATTCATGTCCAAGCTTGGAGAGAATGGTGAGAACCATTTATTTCTCCTCCTTCAATTTATCAACCCCACAAGCTTTGAGTTGCGACAGTAAATCCTTGAATTTTGTAAAGAAATATTGGATATGCTCGAAGCTTTTTGGATCCAATGTGAGAAGCTACACATCCATCATGTGTCCCCTCATCTCATCATGTTTTCCAAAGAGCCCTTCCAAGATGGTCCAGGCTTCATTGGGAGTCTTACAGGAAGATATATGAAAAAGGAGATCGGGAGAAATAAGAATGCAAATTGTTCTGAGTGCCTCATCCATGCAATTTAAGTACTTAGATTTTTCTATGGCTGATGTTGGTTTTGTATCTGTATTCATGGTTATCCTATACAACCCTCTGGATCGGAGATGTATGGCTATTTTCTCCTTCCCTGCAAAATAGTTGTAAGGTGTAAGAATGAATTCTTTTTGGAATTCCATCTTTTCTCTGTCTTCGATCTTTTGTACCTGCAAGATTTTCTATGGTCGAAGGTCTATTTTGTATATGTATTCATGGTTATCCTATACAAACCTCTGGATTGGAGATGTATGGCCATTTTCTCTTCCCTAAAATAGTTGTAAGGTGTAAGAATGAATTTTTTGAATTCCATCTTTCTGCCTTCGACCAGACCGCAGTACCTTTTGTGTAGCTTTATTAGAAGTCCACAGTTTCTCCGAGCAATTTGTAAATGTGTTGAACCTGTACGTAATAGATCTAGCTAAACAATGATACACACATTTGCAAGAGAGAATTGGAAAAAGAAGAAGAAGGAGAGAAAGAATGGAAAGAATTCTCATTAACCGCTGTGAATAATGAATAATTTACACATGATATACTTTGTATAACTCTACCGAGTTCGACTTGAGGTAAACTAAGTCACCATAGTGGTGGTCTAGAGGATCTGACACCAAAGAGTTGCCGGAGGAATCGCCAATTATTCGAGTCTCTCAAAGTAGCTTACGTGGGAGCAACCGCTATTCTAGTCTCTCAGCAGCTACTGAGTGAATCACACCTAGTTGAGTTAACTAGTCAACTAGTCTTCGCTTAACCTGGACTGAACAAAGTAGTGAGGAGTTAACTCAAGGAATCAAGGCTAATGTGCCACTTTGTTTATGATACCAAGGAAAGGTCAAATTAGCGTGGTGATGATCCCAATGCAATATCCAAACTCAACTCAACTAGTCAAACTGAAGTGTGAACTGAAGAGAATATTCTTCTGTGAATATTATCTCCCAAAATATAGGAGACTAGATAAATGACCACCATGAGTAATGAACAAATAAAACCTTAGGAAAAGAAATCCTAGGTGTGTGTGAAGTAACCCAACAAGGACTTGTGATTCCCTTTAACGTAAAGGGTTTTGTAACTGGCTTTTGAATCAATAAAATTAAAAGAGCATGAAAGACTATATGCCACTCACGATTTGGAATTGGCATCCATTGTCTATGCTTTAAATAAATGGAGACATCTACCTCATTGGAAAGAGGTCTAAGCCGAGAACACACCATAATGGTTTGAAATATTTGTTTGATCAACCTACATTAAATTCTAGACAGAGAGAAGATGGTTGGAATTCTCCGTGGAGTAAGACTTCAATATTAAGCACATCAAAGGAAAGGAGAATGTAGTTGATGCACCAAGAGGAGAGTTCATGAACTCCATGCTACAACCATTAGAATGTATCGGACTGACCTTAGAGTTAGAATTGTTGAGATTGCAAAAGATGATTTGCAGTACAAGGAATTGCAATCTAAATTTCAACAAGGAAAAATGCAACAAGAAGTTGAAGACTATGAATACGGAATTGATGGAATTATTCTGTACAAGAACAAATTTTATGTACCCAATTCTCATGAAGTGAGGAGTATGATTTTAAAAGAGATGCATAATGCACCTTATGTTGAGCACCCAGGATATCAAAAACCAAGCCAAAGGAAATAAGAGCCAATATTATTAGCCAAGCATGAAAAAGGATTGTTGAGTACATTGCTAAATGTATGGAGTGCCAAAAGGTTAAGGCTACATAGACACCCAGCTAGGTTTCTTCAACCATTACCCATTCTTGAGTGGAAGTGGGAAGTGGTGGCAATGGATTTCATCACGAAATTGCCCAGAACAAGCAAGTAGTATGATGCAATCATGGTGGTGGTGGACAAGCTTAATAAAGTTTCCCATTTCATTCCTATGAAGGTTACTCACAAGGAAACCAATGTTGTTGATATCTATATGAGTGAAGTAACATGCTTGCATGATATACCCAAGACTATTGTTTCTGACAGAGACCCAAAGTTTACCTCAAAGTTTTGGAAGGGGTTATTCAAAGGGTTTGGAACAAATATGAAATTCAACACAATTTATCACCCATAGTCTAATGGGAAAACAGAAAGGGTGAACCAAGTGATAGAAGATATGATAAGGATGTATGTGATGGAAAAACCATCTAAATGGGAGGATTATCTACACTTGGTAGAATTTTCCTACAAAAATGGGTACCAAGCATCACTGAAGATGAGCCCATTTGAGGCACTTTGTGGCAGAAAGTGCATCGCACCAGTAAGTTGGGACAACCCAGCTGACATAGCAATAGTTGGGCCAGAGTTGCTCATATAAATGGAAGAGAAAATGCTAAAGATTAAACAGAATTTAAAGTTTTGCCAAGACAAGGAGAAAAGATATGCAGACAAAGGAAGAACCCATAGGGAATTTAAAGTGGGTGATCATGTATTTTTGAAGGTGAAAGCCAACAGAAGTTCCCTGAAGTTGGGAAACTGTTCCAAGTTTGCAGCCAAATATTGTGGGTCGTTTGAAATCCTAGAGAGGATTGGACCAATAGCTTACATGCTTGCATTACCTGCATCTATGATTATTCATAATGTATTCCATGTATCATTTCTCAATAAATATATACCTTATGCTAATCATGTTATTGATTGGAATGTGATTCAGGTGGAGCAAGGAAGTTCTTTCCAGGTGCATCTGGTATGCATTTTGGACTAGAAAATCAAATAGCTCTGGAATCGATCCATAGGAATTGTAAAGGTCCAATGGACCTGGTACGGTCCTCAGGATGCAACATGGGATCATGAAGATTCTATGCGGGCAGAACACCCGCTTCTTTCTGAACATTTTGAAAATATTGTTGAAGTTATGTAAATGAATTGCACTGAGGACAGTGCAAAAATAAGAGGAGGGGATTTTAATACCCCAAAGTTGATCCCCTGTTGAATTGTAATGATGCTTAATGATGTTATAGGATGGTGAGCCAAGTATTTATAAGTTGTAAGGATTATGTGTTTATTAGCCTGGATATCCTAAATGCTAAGGCCATAGAGCCTACTTTTGTATATGTAATTATGCAGATTATTAATAAAAATACATCGTTGTGTGTAGACCGACCATGAAGAAAGAGATATGGGGGACTAAGGTCCACTAGGTAGGGAAAGTGATGGGGTTGAGAGGCTAAAAAAGAGGGGCTAATCCTGAGGGCTTAACCCAAGGGAATATTATAATGTATTTCCTGAAAATACTAAAGTTGGGAAATAAACCCAGTTATCCTAAGCTCCTTAGGGAGAGGAACAAACTCCAAGTGGAGAGGAATGAGCTCATGGAAGAGCCAAGTGTCACCCAGGATGCATGCATATTTATGTGGGAATTTCCACTGTTGTGGGGGTTCGTTCTCACCATTTTGGCTCTCTCACAATTATGTTGTCTGATCTCTCTCACCAGTCTGGCTCTCTCACGATTCTGCAATCTGATCACTCTCACCATTCTGGCACTCAAGTTTTCTCTCACCATTCTCACTCTCGGCATTCTAACCATTCTGGCCATCTTTCCTCATGAGTTCATTCTTAGGATTCTTTCCAACCCTTGTCCAATTCACTTACGCCCTGAACATGAACGCAACCAGATCCATTTCTTCCATTGTTGAACCTCTACCATTTTGAACCTCTGTAATTGTTTATTCGTCCCTTTCCTTAACCATTTTTTCATACTGTGGTTTGAAGAGGCAAGTTGTTAGGAACATGGTTGAAGAAGCAGGTTGCCAACACTTTGAGAAACTCTCTCTAGAGGAGAGAGTTTGTTGGGGAAGTGATTTCACCTGGAGGGAGTCGAACAGTAGCTACAAAGATCTGAGAATTCTTGATCAGTCTTGTTGCTGAAGCCCTGGAAGGGAAGTTGAGAAACTGATGGACTGTGGAACAATGAAGGTGCATATTCCTGGGGTGGGACAAGCATGTGGGGAATGAGAGTCTATGAGCATAGGGC
Organism: Picea sitchensis; assembly: GCA_010110895.2. Taxonomy (NCBI): domain Eukaryota; kingdom Viridiplantae; phylum Streptophyta; class Pinopsida; order Pinales; family Pinaceae; genus Picea; species Picea sitchensis. The sequence goes on along the minus strand of SNQJ01S0199513.1, from coordinate 12,429 downwards.
GTAAGTAGGATCCTTGGAGAGAATAATTCCTCTTGCATTGTGCAACTTTCCATAGTCTCAACCTATCCTAGGATTTCTTAGTTTTCCCTGGGTGGAGTTTAGTCCTAGCTCGGGGGTGACCCACTGTTGATATCTTGGAGCAGCATGGTCTAAGGATGGGAGGTTCGTGGAAGGTCTGCATGCAGTCGGTGGTCTTCTCATAAAAATATAAGTATCGATTCTATGTTAGTTTTACATGCTATGTTTAAATGATGTGTTTAGGTACATGTCTAAATGTTATCATAATTGCCTATATATATTGCATGTATGTGTTATTTTCGCTTCCGCATGAATATGTGTATGAACATAATGTTTATGTTAAAGTTGAATTATTATTATTACTATTATTATTATTATATGTATGTATGTATGTATTTATATCAGAGCATGATAGTTTCAAGTAGCATGACAAGCCTATGAGGTTGGGTGTGTTACAACCGGTTTTCAGAAAAGTTTGATTTTGAGTTAGTGGCATGTCCCCGACAAGGAAGGTCAGGGTACATTACAAAAGTTCTCCGATAATATCAAAAGTGATGGGAGAAAATCCTCCGATATGAATTGGAGTATTTAAATCTAACACCTATGACTCATATCGAAGGATTTTCCTCTAACTTGTGCAATAACATTACATATCGGCGATGAAGTAAAGAAATCCTCCGATATGAATCAGAGGAGTTTGAAGTAACTCATTCGATTCTTATCAGAGGATTTCTTATTAACTTGGCCAATTTCAATTGTTTGGCTTTAAAAACCAAGTATTCAAATGCTTTAATTCAAATATTATTTTCTAAAGGAAACATGATTCTTCTAAGGATCTTAAGTTTGAGAGAAAGACCCACAAGAATTTCTCATAGGCTCAAAAGATGAGGGGATCCATTTTCGAGGGGGTTACACAAGATAAAAGAGAGAAAATGGAGGGTTTTAGTGCCTATCACGACATATTATTGATAATTTGAAATGAAGAATGACCTATAATATAATTAATAAATATTTTGCAATATACTTAATTCTAAAAACAATTATTTCATGCACATTCTTGCATAATTAGAGATACATGAAAGAAGACTTGAGTTCCTATATGATAATTGGATATATGGATGATACACAAGGGTCTTACAACCATGAAGAAGAAATCATAGGTCTACATGTCAGTATGGGTAATTCTAAGACCGAGTCTAATGGAAGAAGATACAGGAAAGAGCATGTACCTATGAGAAGCCTCCAAAGATAAGTGAAGAGTTATAGAGACGATAATGAAAGGATAATGAAGGCTCAATAGGAGATACTACAGATCCTGAATATTTTGTGGAAGAAAGTCAACAAATATCCGAGCACAAAGCAAGAAGCTAGTGCCATGCAAGTAGAAACATCTAGATCTCATGATAGGAGATATGATCATGGAGGATATAAATGGTCGAGTAATAGCAAGCATCAAAATCATCATTCCCCAAGGCACTTGACCAAAAAACCATATGCACATTCGAGGTCATCCCAGGTATGTCTCTAGATAGATGGCTTGCAAGGGGAGCTTAGGAAGATCAAGGCACCATATTTTAATGGGGAAAACAAGAAAGAAGATGTAGAAGCATGGTTTTTGGGAATGAGGAATAATTTCTAGTTACATTATTACTCATCGAATGCAGAAGCCAAAATTGTAGTCTACCGACTTCAAGGAAAGGAATCTACGTGGTGGGATTAGTTGAAGCAAGTTAAGCACCTTCATGAGAAAATAATTTCTTTGAAGCGGTTCAAGAAATATTTTTAGTACTAGTACTTGTCAAAGCAATATTATGACAAGAAGATGCAAGATTTATTTGAATTCAAAATTGGGAACATGACCATGGATGAACATGAAAGGAAATTCTTGGAACTCCTCAAGTATGTGAGTTTCATCATAGATGAGAAGTGGACTTCCATCCATCTACAAGGATAAAATTCAGTTTGAGTATGAGCCCAAGAACTTAGAAGAAGATATAAGAAAGTCCAAGTATTTGTATGAGAATAATAGAGGAAGGCCAAATTTACAAAGGGCCTGGGATGACAAGAAGAAAGGAAATATGAATCAAAGGAAGAAAGGATTCAATCCACCTTTCATAAGGAATATTTCTCAAGCACATCAAAAAGGGTAGTCATATCAAGGTGATCAGAAAATGAGAGAGTCCTTGGGAAAGAGGCCAAGACAAAAAACCATAAAGTGTTGGAGATGTGAAGGAGATCACATGTATAAATATCATCCTCACGGAGGAGATAAGATGAATACTATTCATAGCATCAAACAAGAGGAGATAGTAGAGGACATGGGAACAAGAATTCCAAGGATCTATGCATCCTTGGACAATAAAAAAGCAAACTAATCTAGATTACTTTAGGAATGATATGAAGGTAGAGATAAAATAGAGATATAACAAAGAATTATACAGATATATGGAAAGGAACGCAACAATACAATAAATCTCATATTCTATTAGTAACTTTCTGAAATACAAAATACTATAAAATGAAAAAGCACACAAGCTAGCTATGCTCATTTGCAAGAATTTGGTAGCTTATATCTTAGAAGACATGTGTCAGCTACACTCATTTGCAAGAATATGGTTACAGTGAGGCTCCAAAAGAATTTTTTAACATAAATCATAAATGATAAAACCCTAAACATCCAAAACTAACCCTAGGAGATGAAGAATTGAAAGTCATGTGGGCCTCGATGGGGTAAGTTGGTACATCAACTTCTGGGGGTCGTAACTTTTGCATATGATCTCTATTTTAGGAACACAATAGCCCATTGGAAAGGTATATCTGAGGAATAAAAAAATTTCCACTACACACTAAAGTGTTTAAATTTTGTGACTGTGGTGGGACTAAAAAACGTTGTTCAGGGCATCAAAATGACCCTAGAAGTTTAGGACCCGAAAAGCTAGAAAACAAATGCAAAATGGAAATTGGGCTTTGAGCCAGTGGAATAAGTGGGTGGCCATCGATGTCCACCTAGATCAATTATCCCCCCTTAGGAAGAAATGGTATCCATTTCATCAATTGCCTACATCAGATGAGAATACTTATGTGGAACCTGACTCTAGGTGAGCCACTTGTCCTGGTGAAGAAACTGCCATGCTTTGACGACCTGATAGAGTTTGATAGTATGTTGGTGGGTGTCCTTTGTCTTGGTATCCATGATCCAATCAACTATCTCCTTTTTGATGCAGGAAGGATTGATTTATGTAGGGGAAAAATGATCAGTCGCATATGAAGTGTCTAGAAGAGGTGGAAAATATGGTTGAAGAAGTTCCACATTAAATATCGAGTGCAATCAAAGGAAAGGAGGAATACTTAATTCAAAATCATTCTCACCCACAACTTTGGTGATGGTGCAAGTCATGTATCGGAGTGGGCACAACTTATGATGGGGCCTTGTGAGGAACTCTTTCTGAAAATACAACCATACCTGATCTCCCACCTAAAATTTGTTCGGTACCCGATGTTGATCGTGGCGTTGCTTGTACTTGGAATTGGATTTCTACACAATATCATGAACTTGTTTTTGAATGTGTTGGATGCACTCAAAAATTTTGGCTACCTAATTAGCCTTTTCCTAAGAATGGGAGGACTCTTCCTATGCATTCGCAATAGGTAGAGATACGTCAATGTGGGCCAATGGTTGAAACCMCAAACACGCMTGAAAAGGGTTGTGGCCAATGGAGCTGTGGAGGGCTATGTTGTAGATACGTTGAACATAAGGATGGATTTCATCCAAAGTTTATGGATGTTTGGAATTATACATTCGCAGAATATGGACAATCATATTGTTGACTACCTCYGATTTTCCATCATTCTATGGGTGGAAGGAAGTTGATTTGGTTAGCTTAGTGTCCATCATYGATCATAAGCTGGACCAAAAGGTKCTTAGGAACCTACTATCTCGATTAGAGATAATAGTCCGTGGTATCCAAAAATGAACCCAAACATGTGTGAAGAATAGCTTGGTGATGGCCTCAACTGTGTTTCTCTTCTTGCAGGGTGTCAAAATAGCCATCTTAGAGAATCGATCGATGACCATGAAGACATAGTCATTCCCATGTTTGGTTGAAGGCAGACCAGACATGTAGTCCATGGAGATGGACTCCCAAGGCCTATTCATATTAGTAAGAGGGGTGTATAGCCCCTATTTATTGATGGCGGGATTGGAAATGGCACAGGTGGTGCAGGATATGATGTACCTGGAAACATCTTGTTGAAGCTTCGACCAATTAAAATTCTTTGGTATTACCGCCACTATATTTTCTACAAAAAAATGTCCTTCTTCCCAACTTTAATGAGCTTCCCAAATCATATTTTCATGCTCGCTTGAAGGAACACAAAGGTGGCTTAGATGGCATAATGACCCATCCTGGAGATGAAAGTTGGGAACTTTTTTTCCTGCGCTCAATGTATGATAGGAAGTAGCAAAGGGAAAGTCATGATTGTATAATTGTGGCCATCCACATGTCTCATGTCCACAAGAGATAATAACTATGGTTAGATCTTCCCATGGATGATTTTAAGGATGGAAATTGATTTTAAAATGTAGAAACCTTGGCGAATCTTACTAATCCTTCATATGCCAACAATAAAATGTTTGGCGATATTTTTGTAAAAATATTCAAATTTCTAAGGATTTTATATAGTTTGTATAAACTTTTGTCAATTTTTAAGGTAAATAATTTTATCCTATATAATTTGGGTGGATCATTTTTATAATAACGAATATTTCTTTTGGAAAAATCTTGGAAAATTAGCCCATGAGAGAAATTTAGCCCCTAAAATCATCCTTGGCGTCGCTGCCATCAGGGGTCGACTGAGGCAATCTGTAACATGGTTCGTGCTACCCTTCTTGTACTTGATATTCAAATGGAATTGTTCCAGGTACGTGGACCACTTTTGATGGCGTTCATTTTATAACTTTCCTTGTGTCTACATGAATCTCAGAGGCCTGTAATCAATGTGGATGATTGTTTCCTTCCCCATAATGTAATGCTTCCACCATCGACATGCCTGCACAATGGAGTAAATATCTTTGTCATAGGTGGGGTATCTTCGAACAACATCAGGTAGAGTTTCACTATGATAGGTTATCGGATTCCCATGCTGAGTGAGGACTGCACCGATAGCATAATATGAAGCATCTGTCTCAATCTCAAATGGTTGTTGCAGGTCTGGAAGAATGAGGACTAGTGTTGAACATAGGCGAGATTTAAGATCCTTGAATGCTTTATGTTGGGGTGCAGACCACACAAACTTGGCCTTTTTTCCACCCTTGGTCACTTGGCTTAGGGGCCAAGAAATATGACAGAATCCCAACACAAAAATTCGGTAGAAGTTAGCAAGGCCCAAGAAGTTGTGGAGCTCAGTCATTGTTTTTGGGGCCGGCCAATCACAAATGAATTGGATCTTGGTTGGAGCCACATGTACACCGTGAAAATCCATGATGTATCCCAAATATTGGACTGTATTCATTCCAAAGGAAAACTTATGCTAGCAAGGCCCAAGAAGTTGTGGAGCTCGGGCATTGTCTTTGGGGCCTACCAATCACAAATGAATTGGATCTTTGGTTGGAGCCACATGTACACCGTGAAAATCCATGATGTATCCCAAATATTGGACCATGTTCAAGCCAAAGGAGAAATCTAACCAAGCTTGGTATATAACTTATGCTTTCATGGGTGCCCAATACATGTTGGATCCAAATGTTCCTCCCAAGTTTTGTTGAAGATGAGGATGTCATCCAAATATACAACCATAAAGGAGTTTTTGAATGGTTGTAATATATTATCCATCATCCACATTAATGTGTCTAGGGAATTAGTCAAGCCAAAAGGCATGGACCAACCACTCAAATAATAGGCATTCTTTGGAATTCAAGTTTGTCTTCCACACGTTAGTTTTCTCAATTCACCTGGTGGTAACTTTGACCTCCTCGTGATCCATTTAACTGAAAAATTGGCTCCCTTTGAGTTGGATCAAGAAGATCATCATCAATCCAGTGGAATTGGGGAACCAATTCTCATCATGGATCTTGTTCAGTGGCTCAGAATCAATACAAAGTCTCCATGTATCGTCCTTCTTCTATACCAGAAAATCAGGGTCCCAAGTAAGGTGAGTAATTAGTCCCTCTGTAATTAGCCTTGATTTGGTGCATTGATTTTCATTCTCCATAACAGATACCCCAGACATTGTGGTCGTTTAGGCAAGGGGCAACTGGAAAGGTCGATCAATTGGCTATTTACATGAGAGTGCAATGTGCACCTCTAGTAGGGATGCAAATGTTCCACCTTGAATATTCTCGGCCCACCTGGTTTCAGGTAGAGAGAGACCCCATGAGTACTTTAGAAGTTGCAAAGGACCTTATGTTCACCTTCTGACATAACCATACAGAGGAAAAATATTATGGTCTAAGAAACCACCTTTATATACTGCTTTGCAGAGATCAAAGAGACCACGCATTTATCCTTCCGCACTCTGTAGATAATTGATCTCCCAAAGTAATAATGACTAAGGGGATAGATTCATAAACAACACGACATTTCCACATATATGGTTGTCCTAAGAAAACATCACAAACTCAAAGAGAGGAAACCTCACACAATACCTCATCTTTGAAGGAATTGATGTCATAGTGCAGGTGACATTGTTGGCTAACACAAATGTCTCATCCCTAGCTAAGACAACTGATGGTGTAAGGATGAGGATGATGTGTCGTTGTCAAGTTCAAAATCTTGAACACCTATGTTGAGATCAGTTTCTTCTGGCTACTTCTGTCAATAATGAAATTGAGTGGGTTCTTTCACCCACATCTCTGAGTGGAAAAGACACTCCCCTTATTGAGGCTCATATGGTTCCTCTAAATAGAATTTTGTAGTAGCGATGGTGACACTAGATTCTGCATCAATGAACCATCTTCCCTTTTCTGGCTCAGAATCAGATTCTAAGTCAGCATCTGACCCTGTGGATTTCCTCTCAGCCAACAATGACTATTTGGAGTGACAATTATCAGTATTGTGCCAAGATATTTTGTGGAACTCACACCATTTTCCCAGGTCCTTCTTCAACTTCCCATTACCCTTCTTTGTTGGTGTCTTGGGTTGGGTATCCTTGGGTTGGCCATCCTTTCTCTGTCCTTTGTCCTGGGAGTTAGGGCCACCCTTACCATACTTTAGTTGTTGTGGATTTTCAAATCCAAACTCCCACTTGTTTATCTTCTTGAATTTATGCTCGATTTTGACAGGATATCGATAAGCGGCTCATAATGATGAGATGTCTAGAAACTCCATTCAGTATGGATGTACCAGTGTAGAGCCCCACGGTATTTTAAGACCATATGCCACTTGGAGTCTTTGATACCTATATTGGTGTGCAAGTTATGGAAAGTATTTGTTAGCTACGACACCATCTAGCCTCTCTCTAGGTGCAGTGTGGTCCATCTTGTGTACTGGTCATCATAACTTCCAATAGGGTAATATTGTTCCTTTATGGCATCAAAAAAATCCTCCCAAGTGGGCCTTGGTCCAAATTATCTGGATTCATCTTTGGTATGTTTCTTACAATAAGTCTCCCACCAATATCTGACATGTGGAATGGACTTAAGGAGTACGAAGGTGATGTTTTCATTGTCGAAAAAATCGTGGACAATGAAATAACCCTCTAGAAAATTTAACCATTTTTTCAAAGCGTCGACATCTATATGGCCTTCAAATAAAGGAATATAAAAATTAACTTGTACCTTGAAGGGAATCACACGTCCAAAGTGATTGTTGGTTGAAGGTTCCTCCATTGTTTTCAGCAGTCGTCAAAGGATCTGGGTGAAACTATCCATCATCTCGTTTCTCTGTCACGCAAGGGCTTCCTCAAGCAACAGTTTGAAATGATCTCCTATCCTGTCATCCCTCTTTGATTCCATCATGTAAGGTTTCTTGGGCATGCAATAATGGTTTTCCTCAAGAGATACAATCTTGAGACCCAAATATTTATACCCTGACCTCGTGAGGGACATGCACTGAAGAAGACAAGGAGTAGACTATTATGATACCACTAATCCGGATTATTTTAGGAATGATATGAAGGTAGAGATAAAACATAGATATAAAAAATAATTATACAGATATATGGAAAGGAACACAGTAATACAGTAAAGCTCAGATTCTATTAATAACTGTCTGAAATACAAAATTCTGTAAAATGTAAAAACACACAAGCTAGCTAGAATGGTGGTAGCTTATCTCTGAGAAGAGATGTGTCGAATACGCTCATTCGCAAGAAGTTGGATGTAATGAGGCTCCAAAGTAATTTTTTAACATAAATCATAAATGAGAAAACCCTAAACATCCAAACCTGACCCTAGGAGATGAAGTGCCAAAAGTCATGTGAGCCCCGATGGGGTAAGTTGGTACATCAACTTCCCGAGGTTGTAACTTTTGCATACAATCTTCGTTTTAGGCGCATGATAGCTTGTTGGAAAGGTCTATCTAAGGACTAATTTTTTTTTCGTCACACTCTTACTTTCTCGATAGTGTGACTGTGGCAAGCCAAAAAAACATTGTTTGTGGCCTCAAAAGAACCTTGGAAGTTTAGGACCCAAAAATCTAGAAAAAAACTTCCGAAATGGAAATTGGGATTTGAGCCAGTGGAATAGGTGGGTGACCACTGATATCCACCTAGATAATTCCTCCCCTCTTGGGAATAAATTGTCTCCATTTTGTCAAGTGTCTGCATCAGATGAGGAAACTTATGTTGAACCTAACTCCTAGTGAGCCACTTTCCCTGATGAAGAAAATGCCCTTCTTTGACGACCCAATAGAGTTTGATAGTATATTGGCAGGTTTTCTTTCTCCTGGTATCCATGATCTGATCAAATTTTTCATGTTCGATGTACGAAGTATTGAGTTATGTAGGGGAAAACTTCTAGGCCGCATCCAAAGTGTCTAGGAGAGGAGGACAAGAGGAATACCTAATCCAAAATCAGTCTCACCCACAACCTTGGTGATGGTGTAAGGCCCATATTGGATTGGGTACAACTTTTGATGGGGTCCTGTGAGGCACTCTTTCTGCAAATGCAACCACACCTTATATCCCACCTGAAATTTGTGTGGTACCTAATGTTGATCATGGCACTACTTGTACTTTGCATTGGCTTTCTACATAATATCATGAACTTGTTGTTGGATGTGATAGATGTGCTAAATAAATTTGGCTTCCTGATCGACCTCTACCTGAGCATGGGAGGAATATTCCTATGTGGTTGCAATGGGTAGAGCTACGTCAATGGGGGCCAATGGTTGAAACCCCAAGCACACCTGAAAAGGGTTGTGGCCAATAGAAATGTGGAGGGATTTGTTGCAACTATATTGAACATAAGGAAGGATTTCATCCCATGTGGATGGATGTTTGGAATTATAAATTTGCAGGATATGGACAATCATCCTGTTGACTACCTCTATTTCTCCATTAGTATGTGGGTGAAAGACAGTCGATTTTTTTTATCTTGGTGTCCTTCATCAACCATAGGTTGGACCAAAAGGTGCCTAGGAACCTACTGTCTTGTTCAGAGATAATAGATTGTGGTAGAACAAAATGAACCCAAACATGTGTGAAGAAGATCTTGGCAGTGGCCTCAACTATGATGCTCTTCTTTCACGGTGCCAAAATTTCCATCTTATAGAATCGATCGACAACCAATAAGTCGCAATCTTTCCCATCCTTGGTTGAAGGAATATCATACATTTAGTCCATGGAGATGGACTCCTGAGGCCTACTCAGACTAGGAATAGGGGTGCGTAGCCTTTGTTTCTTGATGTCAGGCTTAGAAATGGTGCAAGAAATGTAGGATCTAATGTACTTGAAAACATCTTGTCAAAGATTCAGCCAATAAAAATGCTTTTGTAGTACTACCACTATATTTTCTACACCAAAATGTCCCTATGCCCGAAAATAACGAGATTCCCATATCATCTTTGCACTCTTGCTTATGTAGTACTACCACTATATTTTCTACACCAAAATGTCCCTATGCCCAAGGAGTTGGGTCTGATGTGGCCCTTCAAAATTAGCTCTTGGATTTGGTGTTTGATTTCTTCATTATCCATAATACAACTCCTATATACATGGCCATTAGGCAGAGTTTCATTGGGTTTTATATCAATTGGTTGATTTACCGAACAATTCACATGCACCCTAGTATGTGAGGCTAATATGTCTTTGTACTCCTCAACTATTTTGTTCACATGTTGTTGCTAGGAAGAGAGACCATGTGCAAAGGTTTTGGCAGTTGCAGTGACCTTTCGATCACTTTCTGATTGAGCCATACAAAGGAAAAATATCCCAATATGAGAGACCACCTTTTGGCACCACTTCATAGAGATCAAAGAGACTGTAGTATTTGGGACTTCCTCTGGTACCCTGTAGATTTTATCTCCCAAATTAATAATGACAATATGACGCCTAGATTCATAAACAACATGATGTTTCCACATATATGCTTCTCCTAGAAAATAATCACAAACTTCAAGTGGTGAAACATCAAACAATACCTCATATTTGAATGGTTTGATGTCGTAGTGCAAGAGACATTGTTGGCTGACACGAATGTCACATCCCTGGCTGAGCCAAACGATGGTGTATGGTTGAGGATGATCTGTCTTCGTCAAGTTCAACCTCTTGAAAACATTTGCTGAGATCAAGTTCTTTTGGATACCATTTTCAACAATGAAATGGAGTGGGGTTCCCTTCACCCACATCTATAAGTGGAAAATATGCTCCCCTTCTTTAGGCTCCTCTGGTTCCTCTGGCTGGAATTTTGTGGTAGTGATGGTGACACTAGGATCTGCATCAATGATTTTTATTCCCTTTTCTAGCTCGGAATCAGATTTTGAGTCAGCATACAACCTTGGGGCTTTCGTCTCATCCAAAAACAACTTTTTGGAGCAACATTCATCAGTATTGTGCCAAGGGATTTTGTGGAACTCGCACCATTTTCCAGTGTCCTTCTTCGACTTCCCATTAGCCTTATTTTTTGGTGGCTTGGGATGGTTATCCTAGGGTTGGCCATCCTTGATCTTTCCTTTAGACTAGGAATTAGGGACACCCTTACAATACTTTTGTTGTTGTGGATTTGCAGATCCAAACTACCACTTGTACTATTGCTTGAATTTATGCTTGATTTTGACAGCATATCGATAAGTGGCTCTGAATGACGAGATGTACAGAAACTCCATTTCGGTTTGGATGTACTAGTGCAGATCCCCACAATATTTTAGGACCATATTCCACTAAGAGTCTTTGATACCTATCTTGGTGCGCAAGGTATGGAAATTATTTTTGAACTCTGACACTATTTGGCCCCTCTCTTGGTGCAGTGTGGTCCATCTCATGTACTAATCATTATAACTTCCAATAGGGTAATATTGTTCCTTGATGGAATCAACAAAAGCAACCTAAGTTGGTCTTGGAACAAAAATTCTAGAATCATCTTGCATGTTTATCACAGTAAATCTCTCAGTAATATATAACATGGGGAGGGGCTTTAAGGAGCGTGAAGGTCATTTTTTCATTGTTGGAAAAATTGTAGACAGAGAAATAACCCTCTAGCAGATTTAACCATTTTTCTAAAGCATCGGAATCTATCTGGCCTTAAAATAAATGAATATAAAATTTAACTTGTACCTTGAAGTGTGTCGCACCTCTTAAGTGATCATTGGTTGAATGTGCCTCCATTGTTCCCAAAAACCATCGAAGGATCTGGGAAAAACTATCCATCATCTCATTCCTCTGTCACACGAGGGTATCTCTTATCCCTTCGTCCCTATTTTATTCCACCGTAGAAGGTACGTTGGGCGTGTCAGAGTGTTTTTCCTCAAGCGATACAACCTTGAGACCCAACTCTCTATACCCTGACCTCGTTGGGGACATGCACTAAGGACGACAAGGAGAATATCACCTAGATACCATTGATCCGGATTATTTTTAGAACGATATGAAGGCAGAGATAAAACATAGATATAAAAAATAATTATACAAAGATATGGTAAGTAACACAGTAATACAGTAAATCTCAGATTATTTTAATAACTATCTGGAATACAAAATACTGTAAAATACAAAAGCACACAAGCTAGCTAGAATGGTGGTAGCTTATCTCTGAGAAGAGATGTGTCGGCTATGCTCATTCATAAGAAGTTGGTTACAATGAGGCTCCAAAGGCATATTTTAACATAAATCATAAACAAGAAAACCCTAAACATCCAAACTTAACCCTAGGAGATGAAGCACCAAAAGTCATGTGGGCCCCCATGGGGTATGTTGGTACATCAATTTCCTCGGTCGTAACTTTTGCATGTGATCTTCATTTTAGGTGCATGATAGGCC
>SNQJ01S0199512.1:17075-32973 GCA_010110895.2 Picea sitchensis | reverse complement strand
ATAGGTTTCTATTATCAGTTATTTGGTACAGATTTGATCATGGCTTGATTTTATTATCTAAATACGTTCAAGATAATTGATCCAAAAATAATATTGGATTTTTGCAAATAAATTATGAACAACAACAGATAAGATTTGGAAATGTGTTCAAGAACAGAAAGACGATTTTGCAGGACTTGTTTCAGCCAAACCGTAAGGAATTTGAAGAAACGGTTGAAAACCCATCTCCAGGATGGACCCATTTATCTTACAAGTGGGAATTTTCCCAAAAAAATGCACGAGTTGAGAGATATGTGTGTCTCTTTAAGAAAATAATTTCAGGTGGCGAAAATTATTAGTGACGCCCAGACTGTTCATTCATTCTATAAATATATGAGAAAGTTCGGAGCCATAGGGATCCAAGAAATTGAGAGGAGGATTTTTATCATTTCTCTTTTGTATATTATTTCTTTTGTAAACTTTTTTCTTTTCAAATGGAGTAACGGATGGTTGGAATCTTTGGGAGAATGGACACGTATTTTCAAAGAAGAATATGGAATTCCAGGTTGCTTAATGGCTTTTGTCCTGTGAGTAAAATGGTTTTATTTTCATTATAATATCTTCATATTCTTTCAATAATTGATTATGCATTGATTTAAATTAGCTTTAGTCTGTTTTATCAATACATGGTTAATTGTTATTATTTATATATTAATTGTTTCAATATTTAGAGTCTATTATCCCAAAAGTTCTTCCTGGACCATATGATGAACATATTTTGTTGAAACTATATGAGAAGGCAGTTTACTCTTTGGCATTCGTCTTGTGTAGACTTTGAAGTGTTTTTTCATTGTCTTCTCATGTAATTTCTTGATGTGAAATGTTATCTGTGTCGAATTAGCTTTAGTTAGTTCTGCACATAATATTTTATATTGTGTTTTTCCTTATGTTGTTCATTATCTTTTGGTTTAGTTTATATCTATGATTGATCATCTATTCAAGTATTTTGAGTTTACATCTAATGCTAGATAATTGGTAACACCATTCCTGAGAATTGAAATTTCTTTCATTTTCAGTTATTGGACATTTCAAGGTCACAAAATATATAATTATTTGTCTTTCTATCATTATAAACTCACTCCAGAATATGAAACACTTCCTCGAATTTCTTTAGGAAGTATTATGTTTGCTTTTGTCATAGGTTTACACTTGACATGGGTTAAGAGGAGCTCATACAATACAGAGAGATGAATTTAGCTTAGTATTGTTGATCAGTGAGAGGTTAGTAGGTGCATTGCTTTCTTTTATTCAAATTTGTTTATATATGAATGAGACGATGATTGTATTAATTGGCTTTGACGGTTTCTATGTCATTGTTTCAATTGTATTTGCTTAGTATTTATTAGTTTAAACTCTTTAAACATTAAAAAAACAAAAATATTTATGTTCTAACTTTATCTTATTTTGAAACATTATTATGAACATTCATTTTCACAAGATTTCAAGTAAACCTTGTAAACTGTATATACATTGTTTATAATCATTTGTATATTCACGTTTCTTTTTAATAAACATTAGTAAGTAATATATCATTTGTTAGAATCATAGCTTTAGATTAGTTTATTTCTTTTACTATTTTTAGGACTTTAGTTGGCTAACAGAGCCATTAAACTCGTAAGGTCAGATCATACCAAATGACTTGGGTTAATTAGACAACCTCGGTCTGGATCTAACCTTCCAATTGATGGTGTGCCATTTACACCCGTCAACACACTGGAAAATATATTATGAGGCATCTGAGATAGCAGCGATGATTAGGTCAATGTCGTCCATCGTGAGTATAGTCTCCATTGGTGGTTTACTGGCTTTGGACTTCCTCCACGATGTAGGTTTCATGGGGGAAACCTTTCTTTTGTTGGATGCTTCAGCCTCATTAATGGGATCCCTAGGCAGTGTTACTTCGCCTTGCTTCTTCTTGTCTTCTTTCCCATTGTTCTCTTCTTTGTCTACTTCGTCATCACCTCCTGCTCCTGGTGACTCTGAAGAAGTTTCATCTGATACACTGTTCAGCTCTTGTACCTCTTCTTTCTTCTTCCTTCTGCTACTACTGGGTGCATCATACTCTTCGTGAGTGACCACCAGACTTTCGATTAGGTCGAGGTAGGACAGTTTGGTAATTCCTTAATGATTTCTTCCATGTCCTCCTCTGTGAGCTTGTAGTATGACTGGATTTCTTCTTTATGCTCGTCTGCATGCGTAGTGATATAAATAAAATGCCTATCTGCACAGAACTTCACAATTGGCCTGAACCTGTGCAGGGTGTTCAGTGTCATACGAGGGAAGGACTCAATATCCCTCTTCAACTGCAGGTAGTATCCATGNCTGCATTTGACTTTCAATGTTTCCCTGTATCGCTTGAATACCAGAGCATGGTGAACTTCAAAGCTAGTGGCTCGAATGGCTCAATGTTAGGGAAGGTCGCTCCTTCTAGCATCTCCCAAGCAATGAACGCGATGAGGATCAGCATCCAGCTAAAATGGAACTCATACCCTTGATCCTGAGCTTCGCGGTAGTCATGTTCTAACTGGTTGACTAGGTAACTAGCCCAGTTCATTTGTAGTCCTTCCACGCATTTTTCGGTGAGGTGAACAACAAACCCCATGACCTGCGTGGATCTGTTCTTCTGGACTAGCTTACCAGCAATCAACTGGAAAGCAAGGCACACTGCACCATTTTGAATGGAGGCTACCTTGTAGCCTCGCGTACCCTTCTCCACATTGTCGTAGGTATCTTTAATCCTCTGTGCCAAGGTGCAGTCTGCAGCCTTCCCTGGGTAAAATTCCTTGCGGGTCTGGTCCCTATATGCTTAATCCGGTGATCATATGGATCAATGCTGGATCAACGGTGATGCATCTATCCAGCAACAAATAGCCACCATGGAATCACGAAAGCAGGAGTTTAACGGGCGCGTTAACCTCCTGGTGCCTTCCAAAGTGGGGTATCTTCATTACATTCAAAATAGTGGACCTCGTGATGTCTATAGTCCATGGTTGGGGGATGATCTTCAACTTCTTCCCCTTCATCTTAGTCAAATATTTGTGAGGTGCAATCATGCCATAGCTTTTGCGGTTTCCTAAGTTGTAGTCGTTGATATTCAAGGTTAGGATACTTTCCAGCTGTGGTTTAACTGCGTGTATCCCCTTTGGGAGGTACGCAATAATCAAGGTGTAGTCGAAGTCCCTCGGGACACTGTCACGACTCACCACACCGGCCAGTGGTGGGATGTAGTCAGGTAGGATGGAAGGGATTAAATTCACATTCACTAAGTCATCACGATGCTTGGTGTCTTTCTCGGTCGCAACTCGGGATGGTCCAGATTTGCAAGTAGTCGACGAGGAGGCTTGCACTCCTCTCGTCGATGAGGCTTGAACTCCTATGGACATCACCTTCTCAGCCATGAGGTCGATCAGAATTTCCTCTATTGACTTTTCCACAACACTGCGCTCACCCGACATACACACTCAAGATCGGATATCTCAGGGCGATGAACAAATGCTTAATGCAATAGAACCATTGGTTAAGTCTCAATAAGTAAAGCATGGTAATAGTCAGCTCTTTGTGCGCTCAAAGAATCATTGTTTGCAAAAGTGTTCTTGATGCAACGTTTGACGATTTAAATAGGCAACGTCGTAACAGTTTCTTCCAATGGATCGAAAAGACTTATTCAATGCAATTCCAGCTATTATGGCACGGTCCCAATGGTCCAATGGCGATCTTCGAGCCATAACTGCTTTCCTAACCGTTCGGGGGAATCGATCGAACGGTCATAATGCTTCCAATGGTCATATTTCTCCACCATGGCGAAGTGACAATCTGCGTTGTCCTGATATTTCGGCGAAGTTCAAATTCTGTAAACCTTCCTTTTGTGAAGTTATTTCTGGAGCTTCTTGCAATTTTTCTAACTTTGATTTCTTCTTACTGAGCTTTCTAGCCTTCTTTCCTGTAATCTGAGTTATTGGGTTCCTTTTTCCATTTTGATTCTTATCTTCTCTTGGCATAGTAACTTCGCGCTATTGAAGATATTTCATAGGATTTAAGGGTGATACTTCTTCTCTATCTGGGGTAGGTGCTCTATTCTCTTGTATGGACAAGTCTTTCAAGTCTGTCTGTGTTCTTTCAGCTTCGACATCCAAGTCTCTGATCCTTAGTAGCTTCGACTTGTTTTCATATTCTTCTATCAAGTGCGCTATTCTCCTAGTCATGAAATATTTTAATTCTTGTTTTTTCTGTTCTAAGGCTTCCTCTTCTTTTCTTCGAATTTGATCTTTCTCAATCCAGGGTTTTCCTAGCAACATAGCAAATGGGGCGTTGTTCTCAACAAATTTAATGGCCTCAAATTCTTCCTCTATCGAAGTTCCTTGAGCACTCATAGGTATCTGGGTAAGTCTTCCACATAGGGTTATTAGCTTTCCTCTAAATAATCATGTTCCTCCCAATGAAGGAGTCATAGAGGGTTTTCCCAAAATTTCCCAAGTTCTTTCTGTCATGATATTCACCTGTGTTTCCTTATCCAGAACACAGTCTATGTCAAAGTCTCATATTCTTGTTTATATGCACTCTTTCTCTTTTAAGATATCTGATAGATCGATGTTTATGTGATCATTCAGGGTTTCTTTCATCTACAATAATACAATCTCTGATTCTTTATGGGATTTTGTCATAGTCTTAGTCTCTTGGCCTTTCTCATGGTTTTCTTGTCTCATATTCATCTTTTCAACTTTAGCAATCATTCTAAGGCAATCTGGAACTTCATGGTCCATAGCTTTACAACAAAGACAACTAGGTGTTCTACCAGGGCATTCCTTAGCCAGATGTCCCGACCTTCTGCAACTGTAACAAAGGGTTAATCCTCTCCTTCTCTTAAATTGTCCCCAACATTTTCTGTACTGTGCGCTAGGATCATAGTAACTAGCCTGCAAAAAATTATTTCTAGGGTCCTGCATCCATTTGTTAGTCCAAATATTCTTTCTATGCATAGGAATAACATATCTTTCACTATTTCTATAAGATCTACTCATATCAAATATTCTTTCTTCTAATTGTGCCCTAGTTTCCATACTAGGACAAAATTTATCAAACATACCTAGATCCATACTTCTGAAACAAAAATTTTCACGTATCTTATCTTTTTCAAAGCACCAAACTTTCATATCTTACCTCTTTAATAAAAAAAATTCACCGTTCTTACCTTTAGCAGAGCACAAAGCTTTCATATATTACCTCTTTAATAAAAAAAAATCATTGTTCTTACCTTTAGCAGAGCACAAAGCTTTCAGATCTTACCTCTTTTCTTTAGATCTAGTTCTTTTCTTGGCACAAATCTTCACAAGTCAAGTGGAATACTGCGCACTACAGCAACAGATCTATGCACAGAGCTTTCTCTTTTCTTCATTTCCCATCAATCACAGTTTCAGGTCCCGACAATAGAACCATTTGTTGGCACAGGGGCAAACTTGGGGTTCAACACTCAACAACGCACCAACAAAACCCTAACTACCGACCCTTTCGGCAACACCTGCGAAGCAGATGAAGTCTCACCCGAGGTAGAGGCGGGGGTGGTTGCAGGACTCAAATGTCTACAACCTAGTTGGGACACGGATCTATGATTACAATACTCTAACAAAGCACTGAACAGTTACCATTCGTTAGTATTTAACCAGTATTTACTTCATAGATAAAACCCTAATTATAGAGCAGCACAATATTCAACCAGATCTAACACATCTAGGCACTTAGCATATGGAAATATATCAGATCTAGCATTCATTCACATCACTAAGCACTAAGCTATCATATCAGATTCATCTAGACATACATTATTGCACTAAGCATAAATCACATAAACAATACAACAACCATAATGCACAAAGCAACCATAACACAGGATATACGTGGTTCACCCCAATGTGGGGCTACGTCCACCGACTCTTCTTCTTCTTTATTGTCTTTTGTCAATCTTATACAAGCACAGAGCCTCAAAACCCATTCCGTATAGGACAGGATATCTGCGCGCACCTCACTAGATCCTCCTTCTCCAAGCTAGGTTACAACACAAAGCCTTCTTACAGTTTGTGCACAAAGCACTACAGATGACCTACACTTTGCTTCGCAAGTCTCAACATACACTAAACACAGAGCCTCTTATAATCACTTGCACTTAGCACCTTCTACAACTGACTTAGCAGGCTGGCCCTTTCCTACATCACATGGATATCTATTTATACATTACAAAAGGGCCTAAACATGGGTAAACCCATGGACCGACATTCCCATACCTATTACCTAAACCCTAATCCCAAAAATTCCCTAATAAGGGGTTGAGATCCCGCAATCTCTGCTTCGAATTGCGCTCCACCTTCGACCAGCCTGTCGAAGTCCCAAAAGAGGTCAAACTTGAACAAGGATCTCCAAAACTTGGTCAAGGGACAACACATACCAAGAAGATTACATTATCTTGGAGCAACTTGTCCATTTATTTCTAGAATTGGATTAATAGGATGTTTCTTCTGCTTGACCCACTTAAGATCTTATGCAAGAGGTATGTTGTGATTATGAATTATGTCATGATCAAACCCATGCAATCTTTATAATACCTTGTGATTACATCATGGAATTCTTTACAAAGGGAAATGTATTTTATTTTTTATCCATCTGTGTATTTGGCTTCCATATATACAAATTTAGGATCATCTTCGGAAATGGTATTTACTGGGAGAGTTTCTCCAACCTTGTTCTTAGAATATGCATTGCCTTGGATGGAATCCTTATGAGAATCATGTGTGGAGGACATATTTTCCAAGGGAACAAGGCCCTTGGGGTATACATAGTTCTTAAGATTGATTATACCAAAAGAATTGAACATCAAATCACCTTGATTCATGAAAAATCAACAAATGTTATCATCATGACCAAACGCCTACCATGCTTCTTCATTATTATGGACAAAAGGGAAATAAAGGGAAATTACTTCACACTCAAGCCCGTCTTTTAAGTATTTCTTATTTGCATTAGAGGCATAGGCAACCAACTTATCAACTACTACATTATTTCTCTCCAAATATGGATCAAATTAAATTTGAGGAAATGTTTGGTTAGTTGATCTATTATTTGGATATAGAACTTGAAAATATTTTTGGTAGGGTTATAGGTTCTTTTTACCAAGTTTATCATCAACTTTGAATCACCAAACATGAAAAGGTGTTTGCAATAAAGATGCAAGGCTTATTCTATACCTAAGCATAAAGCTTCAAACTTGGAGATGTTATTATTACATGAAAAATTCAAGTAAAAAGAAAATTCATGAGATTTCCTGGATGGAGAATATAAAATTATACCAACACCATCACCTTCACTACAAGAGTCTCTCTCAAACTGCATATGCCAAATTTGATCTTGATTAGAACTCTGTTGGACAACACAAACATCATCTTTTTCAGAGAATATAGAATATGTACCTAAACTAGTTTAGATGCAGTCAACATTGGAGTAACTAGGAATGCTTTTCGGGGAACATCATATGAGCCTCATCTAAATTGATGTAGCCACTAGTCATAGGTTTCCATTCCCATCCTAGGATAATATAATAGTTTTCTACCTCCATGTCAACCACCTCAAAATTGCAAATAGTGCACACTTCACGGTGTGCACACATGACAATGGTGAGGTATTTAATTTGGCCAATGGTTGGTTGAACCATTTTATTAAACATTAACTTGATATTAGTTCTCTCATTACAAGAGAGATTGAGCAACTCCATAATGATTTTGGACATGAGATTTGAGCATGCACCCCCATCAATTAAATAGGAATGGGGAATCTTACCCATTATATTCATTGAGACATAAAAGGGGACGTACTTAGGTTCAGGCCTATTGCTAGTCAATGTTCCTACTTCCCCTTCCTGCAACTCTTTTTATGGCATGGTATTATCGGAAAAAGACTCTCCTATCATATTATTTGTTGCATAGATAATTGAGGAAAAAGTGCTTTGTTCAAATTATGTTTCATTTTAGGGGGATGCAAGACATCTAAAATATTGATATTTGCTTAAGAGAGGCAAACTTAGTTGTAGTATTATAAGGGGCATAATTTTGAGATAAAAAAACAAGATTTTGAGATGAGACAACAAGCACATGTTGTTGTTATGTCCTTGAAATAGCGGCAAGCTGAGCAAATTGGGAATTTTTTGGGTCTTGCCAAAATATGCATTAACAATTTGTTGTTTTGGGTAGTCTTAGGTTTGTACTTGCCTTGGAGAGCTTGATTCTTGGTCAAAGGAGAAAATGCATCATCATTTTGGTCAATCTCTTGTATAATATCTATGCTAAAAGTAGCATCCGTACCATTTGCTTAAGTTTTTGGAAAATTACCGCACCGTAATGAAATAAGTGGACTTCTTGCATTCTATATTCTTAAGCCACCTCAAAGCAAAGAGAGAAGACATATTCATATGCATATGCTACTATCCAGTGGTGGTGCATAGATTGATAGCACTAAGTATCACCTATTTATATATATTCATATGCATGCCACTATCCACTAGTGATGCATACATTGATATCAAGAAGTATCACCAATTTAGATTGTTAGCAAGTAAGCCATCCTTGGTGCCCTGTTACATAGATTACTCTTTCAATTACGACAAATGAATGAATAACTTGGATTATTAATAGTTTATTAAATTATTAAGTCATAATTTCTTAATCAATGTAAAAAAATATATTACTACATAGATTACTCTGTCAATTAAGGTAAATGAATGAATAGGTTGGAGTAATAATAGTTTATCAAGTCATAATTCCTTAATCAATGTAAAAAATATATTACTTTCATCAACATTCAAATCTCATCAACATTCAAATCTTAAAAGAAAGGTTGATTTTTTTGTTTGCTTTAAATTGTGATAATATAAAAGGAAAATTCAATATTTTTTAACAAATTATCAAAATTAAATTATTTTCATTTCAAATTGGGAAAAATATAATTTTAAATGTATGAACTCCAATCTTTTTTTTTTTTAATTCTAAATCATTGAAAAATACCAATTCAATGTTTTTAAACCAATTATATTTCAAGAAAAAATTTCAAAAACAATTATTTTTATGAAGGCATTTTTAGTGTTAGGGTTTTTAGAAAACCTGTCAACTCATGGACAGGTTTTCTAAAACCATTTTTTTTTAGTATTTTTACAATAAAACCATCTACACACAAACCAATAATACCTCAATCTGTCCAGTACTTTGATAAATGCTTCTTTAGAAATAGCTTACCAAAACCTGTCGACTGATTGAGATGTTTTGAAAAACAACGTATCTTTATCCACTTATCCCTCTATCATATTGTCAGTGAAGTATTAAATACTTTTGATCGCATCCGATCTGATTGGATTTCCCACCGCCCCTATGCTCTGCGCCTCTGGTTTTCAGAGGAGAGGGGATTGATACTCCAAATCACACTCACAGTCTGGTACCGGAGAAAGAACATTTTGCATTTAACCAAACAAACTACGCATGAATTGCCATAGCTCTGAGACTTATTAACAAGCCCTGCCGGATCTTCCACAAAAAAATCCGGCCGATTTCCGTTGCCCGGGGTGATTTTTCTTCTTCTGATTTAGCCGCGGCCTCGCTGGAAGGAAGCACGGGCCGGTGACCTTCGAACAGTCCGACATGGCTGAAAAGCTTGTCCTTCCTGGTGAACGTGGTGCCGCAGGAGCACTTCCACCGGTTGTGCCCGCAGATTTTCCCATGGGTTTTCGGGTTTCCGACGACGGAAAACTGCTTGTTGCAGGTGTACATCTTCGGCCAGTAGCTCCGCTTGTAGTGGTTTCTCAGTACAAGATCTTTCTAATAACCGACAGGTACGCCTATGAGAGGAATTCCACTGAGAAAAATCTGGTCCGATTTGGTTATCATTCATGGGAGGCGCTTTTCTTGAGGTGATCACTGTGAACACCAACCATGTATTTACCAATTTATTTTATTTTTTCGTTTGATGGCTCTGTGTCAGTTTTAATCGGCAATGCATGGTAACTCCCATGATTGATTTGATACGTCTATGGAAGATTTTTAATGGGTGATGAAGAGGAATAGGTCATATTGAGGTGATTTTCTTAAGAAATTTCTGCCACAAGTTCACAAAGAACCGGCCACTAAGGATTTTCAGCAACACCCCCATTTTGTTTCGCTACATTCGATGGGAAATGCATGGGAAACAACTTGTGTTCAGTTTATGAGATCCATGTAGTATATTCCATTTTTGGTGTGGTGAGTAAGTATTAATGGGCAATTTGTGTTGCAGGGAGCCGCAAGATTATGAGAAGAGCGTTGTGGTTTATATGTCTGAGAAGAGATTGAAGATTGAGCAAGATTGATTTAGGATACGAGGGAACTCAGGTGATTAGTGGAGTGATTTGACTGGATATACCTACTTACAATTTCATAATTTTTTCGCTCTGTAAGAGGGAGAAAGTAAAGGAAGCTTACAAATTTTGGATGTGATGAGGAAGAATAAACTGAGTTCCGATGTAGAAGCATATAACACAATAATGGAGGCTTGTTGCAAAGCTGATTTGTTGCGTCCAGCTAGAAGGATTTGGGATGAGACGTTCATAGAAGGTTGCCATCCAAATGTGCAAACTTATAATATTCTTATTTTAAAGTTTTTGAAGATCGGGGAGGTGGAGGAGGTTGAAACTCTTTTCAAAAGCATGTTGTAGGAGGGTGTGCCTCCGGATGCACTCACCTACAGGTCTCTAATCGATGGATTGACAAAGGCAAACAAACTAGATTAGGCTTATAAAATTAACAATGATTTCATGAAGAGTGGACTGGCACCACGTGCAGCTATTCCCAACAAAATCAGAGATGCTCTTTCCAGGGGGCAGGGGGGTGACCGAAGTAAAATCTCATACAATGGTTGAAGCATCTATTAGGTGAACAGTATTTGTTTGCTGTGGTCATGGAGTAGTTGTGAACCAGTGGTCATGTTTTCAAACTCTATAATGATATTCACTTGCAATACCAATATATATCTTGCCACAAGTGGAAATCCCTGACAGCCATGAACCTGGGTTTTCATACCTTTTAGCTACCTGTGGTTCTTGTGAATATGACAGATACTAAATGATTTCTCATAGTGAGAGGATGTATTGTTCAGCCGATCAGACATTGTTTGTGTACTAACCTACTAAACATTAGATATGATGGGCTAGCCTTCCAGGCTTTTGGGTACAGTGATAGGATGGCGTGGAAAGCTTTGCTGTAAATATCATTTTCCTGAAATTATTCTTATAAGTGAGACATTTAAATGGGTGTTCATCACTTTGAATGGATGAGAAATCATTTCCCATTAAAAATTACTGAAGAGTGGACAAGGTTAAAACTTAATAGTCTGTCATTTATGTTCTGGTAAAACTGGTGCAATGATGCAATCTATACGGTCATTGCAATGGATTCAGTCTCCCAACATGGACCTTTAAGAACAGTATTAGAACGACACTATTGATTGTCATATTGATAAGATATTTAAGCTCATACAGATACTTTTTACAAGAGAGGAATGTGGTACTGCTGCCAGATTATTTTGCCTCCTGAAAGATAAACAACATGGTCTGCCCAATTTCGTAAATTTTCACATATTCAATGAGGTAGGAGACAAAGATAGATCCTGTGCAAGTTCATTTAAGCCACCAATTTGGGAGTTATATATTTGGAATTACATATTTTTGATTGTGTACCTTTTATGGCCAGCTTAAAATTTGTTCAAAGCCGATAAAGGATACTGGGAAGCAAAGTAGAAAAACTTCGCTTGGCTTGGTGAAAAACTTGGCAAGGATGAAGTGTAAGAGTTTGACTTAGACTTGTTCAAAACTCCGGAGAAAAAACCCTGAAAATTTTCTGAACAGAATGGAGTTTTGAAGTTTTGATGTAAAACTTATTATATATAATAGTGACGTGCACCGAAAAATGTGCAAAATCTAATAAGAGTGAATGTAACCCCCAATTTTTATCTCCAAATTAACCATGTATATATATATATATATATAATAATCTCCTATGTAATATGTAATGGGACAACCGTATTGAAATGGTTGGATCCTCACATCATCAGTATGAATTTATCTCATCTCCTTTCGGCGTATTTGGCTACCTCATAGATTCTCAATTATTACTTTCATCTTCGATTCCATCTCAATCTCATCGCCTAGGAAAAAGCGAAGAGAAGTATAATATAATGAAGACAGTGATAAAGCAAGTTAAAGCATTCATTTAAAAAATAAATAAAGAATCCAAAGCTTTAAAGCTAATTACAGCAAAAGTTAGAAGGGACAACCGATAACAGCATATTATTCCAATTCCAATTTAAAAATGGTTGGATCCTCGGCATCGATATGCATTTATCTCCTCTCCGTTTTTCTTCTGTACACTTTCATCTCATCGCCTACGATCCCATCTGCAAAACCCAATGGAGCCGGCTGCGACAGAACCACAGGGGTCATCAGCATATCACGTTTACGTTTTTATAAACCATAGGGGTCCCGATGTCAATAAGACTCTTGCCAGCTCCATCTACCATCGTCTCACAAATTGTCATGGGCTGCGCGTCTTTCTGGATCAAAAGGAACTCCACACTGGAGAGGCTCTCTCCCCTGCAATTCTCGGAGCCATTGAGAGTGCGTCAGTTCATATTGCCATTTTCAGTAAGCGTTATGCTGAATCGTGTTGGTGTTTGGATGAATTGTGTTGGATTTTGAGATGCAACAGGAAGATCATTCCTGTGTTTTGTGACGTTGAGCCTACAAACCTTCGTTACATTGACAGCGAGAGCGGAAGTTACAGAAAAGACTTTGAAGAACAGAGTCGCCATGGAAGACAGCCCTCAAGAAAGCCTCAGAGATTTCCGGCCTAATGTTCAAAACGAATGAAAGGTGAATACATTCTTTATTAGGAATCTTGGATTTGTAAAAGTCGGTTCTTCCTTCTCGTAATTCTGAAAAGTACCTGTTTGTTGTTTTTGCAGTGATCATGGAGAGGTTTTGGAAGAAATTGTGAAAGCTGTATTAAAAGGGGTAAAATGGGAACCATTGGAGGTGGCTAAACACCTAGTTGGACTCGATACAGCCGTGAAGGAAATAAATGATGAAATTAAGAAACAAACGGAGTTAAATGGCACAGCGATTGTGGGTATTGCAGGAATGGCTGGACTACGCAAGTCAACTCTCGCTACATATCTCTACAACCTGAATCGTTCGGATTTTAGTAGGTCTTGTTTTCTGTCCGAGATCGGAAAGAAGGATTTACCATCTTTGCAGAGGAAGCTCCTTCGGGATCTTTTGGGTTGTGATTTTCATATTGAGGATACCAGACAAGGAAAAAGTATTTTTGGCGATCGGCTACGAGGGCTTCAGGTTCTGATTGTTTTGGATGACGCGGATCATATCGAGCAAATAAATAGTCTAATGACCGATGTTGTGGGATCGCGTAGTTTGATTTTGATCACGTCTCGTGATCAAGATTTACTAAGACGCTCTTCCCCCAAAACTGTATTGTATAATTTAAAGCCATTGCAGAGAGAACATGCCCAGGAACTTTTCTGCCGGCATGCGTTCGATCAATTTGAACAATACGAAGGACTCGAATCTTCGGTTGAGGAGGTTTTGAAAATTTGTAGTGGATTACTTAGAAATCAAGAGAGCAGCCATTGCACAAGATTAACACATAATAATAGAATGGATTACATAGACAAATGGAGGTTACATATATAGCATCCAGATCACCCACTCCTAACAATCTAGATCCTAAGAAAGTGGATCTGATTAGCTAAAAATAGTTAACCTAGAAACTCATAGTGACAACAACTGTAAGGCTAACTCACAGTTACAACAACTAACTCACAGTTACAACAGTTGTAAGGCTAACTCACAGTTACAACAATCATAGTTATCTCTTACTAAAGTAAGCTTTATTCTAACACCCTCCCTTAATGCTTACTTTATAAATTACAACACAAAATATTACAACACTAGAACTTTCATCTGTCTGATCTGGTCTTCCTCAGCACTGAAACTCACTCTGCAATCACACGGCTTCCGCTCTTTCTTCTTTCTCTTCTTCGAGCTTTCCATCGACACATTTAAAGTCAAAACGCCTCTAACCATCTTTCTTGCACTTGTATACTGGACAATTTGACAACTTGGCTCATCGGGGCTTCCGTGATAAAAGGTGTCAATTATTGATGCATTCTATTAACTTGCCTTCATCTGTCGGATTTTTTCTTTCGGCTATCCTTTAGTATATAGAAGAACAGTTTGGATACTGAATGTCTTCAACATTCCTTTACACAAGGTGACTTCCAATAAAAACATTGTACTTGAAACTGGGGCTACCAGCTTGCATCAAGATACAAGTTCTTATTTTTACATAAACACTTATATAAAAACTTTAAACTCACCACACACCACACATAATAATATATATAACATACACAAATCACATCACACTATATGTAACACTACAACAAATCTATCAAACCAACACTTGCCAAACATAAAGTCCACCCATTGCAGCAGGAATCAGAGTTTCAGCAGAGAGAAAATCGAACCCTGCTGTCAACGCCAAAGAAGATCTGGATCTCTTTCCTTCCACGTAGCTGTCATTGATCAACAAATGCACAGACGTCTAACCTCTCACAGTTTGATTAGCAAATATCTGGGCAGCGATACCCTCGTCAGTTCTCCTAAGCAGTGGTCCTTTATTCACAAGGAGAGTCTCCCGCAGCAATCTCACAAAACACACAGAAAACTTAGAAATTCAAACCCTCTAACCTAATATACTCCTACAGCGGAATCAACTTATCACTCTTCTCTCATATTCTAGCCCCTCTCATGAGAGAGTCAGGGCGGTCCTTGCTCTGATACCAACTTAGAAATCGAGAGAGTAGCCATTGCACAAGATTAACACACAATAATAGAATGTATTACATAGACAAATGGAGGTTACATATATAGCATCCAGATCACCCACTCCTAACAATCTAGATCCTAAGAAAGTGGATCTGATTAGCTAAAAATAGTTAACCTAGAAACTCACAGTTACAACAGCTGTAAAACTAACTCACAGTTACAACAACTAACTCACAATTACAACAGTTGTAAGGCTAACTCATAGTTACAACAGGCATAGTTATCTCTTACTAAAGTAAGCTTTATTCTAACAAGACTGTCTTTATCCTTACAAGTGTTGGGGGGACTGTTTCTTGGCCAGCGTGAGAAAAAGTATTGGAAGCGACAGTTGGAAAGGCTCTCGACAAGACTGTCAGACGATATAATGGACACGTTAAAAGTGAGTTACGAAGCTCTCAAGGGTGATGAGAAGGGGATATTTTTGGACATCGGTTGTTTCTTGGAGGGAGAGGACAAAGAAATCGCAGTTCGAGTCTTTGAGGGACTAGGTTACAAAGACGCTTGTGACGGCCTTGAAAATCTCCATCAAAAATGCCTTGTTGAGTATCAAGACGAGGTTCAATCTGATGATGAAATTGAAAGCCGACCGAAAAAAATTGTAAGAATTATCTCTGTATTTTATGTTTTTTCTCTTTTGCCAACATGGTGCTCTCGGTGGGATCTTATACCCCCTAACTGCTTTTGCTTTCGTCAGCTTAAGATTGATGGATTGGTGAGGAGTAATCTCTCCATGCAAATTATTAGTGTAAGATAGCTAGAGAGGTAGTGGGGGGGGCCAGAGGGCCCATAGTGATAATAGTAGAGGTCATTCAATGTAAGGTGGACTAGGTCCACTATATTATTAAATAAGGCCCACTATGGTAGTTAGATATAATAAATGTAAGAGGACTTCTTAGA
>SNQJ01S0199511.1:0-17066 GCA_010110895.2 Picea sitchensis | reverse complement strand
TGATACCATGTTGGGGAATGAGGTGGAACACAACATGCAACACAGGACACAATACTGTAGATAATCAAAGAGGGATAAAATATTTTGAATATAAAGATGGTGTCTAAAGACACTGTTACGAAATTTAAGCAGAGCGCACTGTGATCATAACATCGCGATTCGCAGTGCATGTTGTGCATCTTGATCTACATGATCATTGCACAATATCAATTGATTGCTTGATGATAATGACCCAAGGGGTATACTTTTTATAGTCTCAATATCAAACTAACTTCCATAGAATCGGAAAGATCTTGTCCAGATGTTACCATCAGTTGTTATAGTCGACTCCACCAAGTCCTCTATGTCGAGTCGGATCAATAAGGATGCTCAACCTGAACTCTTATGCATCCAACTTGTAGTTGATTGTTGGGATGGTCGATCCACCTCCCGATTATCTTCGACTATTGGTCGACTGTTCAACTAACATGCAAATCAATTACTCAATTGACTAGTGTGGTGTGTTGGTCAATCGCCTAAACGATTGTATCTAGATGTAGTTCGGACTCTCGATCAACTAAACCCAGAAGATGTGTGATGAACCATCAATTCTTGATTTTCCAATAGCCTTTGTGTATGATGTTTCATAAGAGGAGACTTCTTTCCATTCAATTTTTGGAAACAATCAGTCTTGCAAAACATGTCTTTCGTCTCCCAGCAGGCTTCCTCAAGATGGCATTTCCTTACACAATGTGAACATTTCATTCTATACCAATAGTTGTTTATGATATGTCCTCTCTTATTGCAATAGTGACATTGAAGAAACTTCTTGTTTGACGTATAATCCTTGGTATTCCTCTTCTTATTTATCTCATTGATTTGTTTTATACTTTCTCTGAATACAGGTGTGGGATGAGTCTGCAAACTTTCCTCCTCCTTTCTACTCCCTTTCAATATACCACAAGGTTGAGGTGGTGGTGAGTTGACACCTCCACTCACTTCTTCTATGTTAGGAAATGAGAAACACTTCCACACTAAACCTAGGAGAAAAGAAGAAGAAATATTTAATCAAGAAAGTAAATGACAAAGAAAACACATAGAACACAGATATTTTACCTTGGAAACCTAAACGGGAAAACCAAAATTCCTTGAGTGTTTTTCTCCTTGTTGTATTTTTCCTTCAGAATAAAAGGTTATATGCCTAACCTTGGTCTACATCTAAGACACAATCGACGCCATACCTTCTTGCTTTACACAAGAACAACGCTATAGCCAATTTAGGTTACATCTACATGGAAATCAACCTTTAAAATGATTTCTATAAATATTAGCTTCTACAGCATTACAACATGCCTTATTTATAAGCTTTACAATAGGAAAAACCATAAATAAAGGTGCCTAAAAATGATTACATATCCTCCCAGATCATTGTCTACAAATCCCATGGATCTTGGGATTCTGTTACATTCAACTCTAAGTCAGTTTACCAGTTGATTACTAGTCTTTTACGAGTCAACCTCCATTCAATCTTTAGTCGACTGACATACGCCCACCTGTCGGCCTCTTGTCAATTGACCTCTTCTACTTGCTATCGATTTCTTCAACTTCAAATTTACCCATTCGATCCACCTCAACCTTTGACTTGTTGTTGATTTCTTCGACTTGGACTTTACTTGGTTAATCCACCTCGATATTCGAATTTCACTACAAAGAATATAACAACCCATGATTCTCCCACTTGTTGTCTCTTTGTTGAAACCGATAGTTTTATGAACTCTCATTTACAGACCCAAGGAAACAATGCCCATCACCTCTCTACACCAAGATAAATTCACAACACTCATAGACTTGGTCAAAGAGTCTACTATGTTTTCCAATGTGTCTACTTTCTCCAGCAGCACCTTGTTTCTTTCCACCATGTCTCTCATGAAATGGTATTGTACATTAATGTGCTTAGTATTGGAATGATAAGTTGGGTTCTTTTCCAAAAATATTTCACTTTGACTATTGCAACTTATCTTCATAACTCTCTTCCCAAACCCGATTCCTGAACACAACCTTTATAACCATATTGCTTCTTTGCTTCCATGAGTGGTTTCCATGTATTCAACTTTTGTTGTTGACAAGGCTACGCCATCTGTCACTTACTTATCTATTTTAGTTCTCAACCGAACATATTGAACACATATCCACGGGTTGACCTTTGGAGATCCATATCTCCATCCCAATTAGCATCGACAAAGCCATGTACATTTAATTCAATGTCACTTCCAGGTTTTCCTTGATAGCATATCACATAGTCTTTTGTGCCACACAAATACCTTAATACTCTCTTGAAATTTATCCAGTGCTCCTTTCTAGGTGTCGACACGTATCTACTCAACACTCCCACTGCATGGGAAATGTCTGGTTGAGTGCATACCATTACATACATTAGACTACCAACAACACTTGCATAGAGAATACATACCATGTCTTTTGTTTCCTCCTATGTCCTTGGACATTGTTCAACAATTATCCTTTCCTCCATAGGAATTGGCACCTTCATAGGTTTGCAATCCCACGTGTTGAAACGTTTCAAGTTCAACCAAAGCTTTCTAGTTGCTTGATCTCTCTTGATCTCCATTCCTAGAATGAAGTTATTTGCACCAATATCCTTTATGTCGAACTTGGAGGATAGTTTCTTCTTCACCTCCTTTATTGCATTCATGTTTTTTCCAATCAAAAACATGTCGTCGACATACAATGCTACATATATGAAACACCCACCTTCTTCTTTGGAATATATTTCATGATCAACTTTTCTTCTCACAAATCCCAAACTAAGGATGTATGTGTCGAACTTATGGTACCACATCCTTGGTGATTTCTTCAGACCATAAATGGATCTTTTCAATTTGCACACCAAGTCTTTATTTCCCCTTACTGCAAATCCTTCAAGTTGTTTCATATAGATTTATTCTTCCAGGTCCCCATGCAGGACTTCTTTGGAATATATTTCATGATCAACTTTTCTTCTCTCTCACAATCCCCAAACTAAGGATGTATGTGTCGAACTTATGGTACCACATCTCCAGATTTCTTCAGACTATAAATGGATCTTTTCAATTTGCATACCAAGTCTTTATTTCCACTGCAAATCCTTCAAGTTTTTTCATATAGATTTATTCTTCCAGGTCCCATGTAGGAACATTGTTCCTACATCCATCTGTTATATTTGTAGATCAAATTTACAACCAGAGACATTAGGTACTCTAATGGAAGTTATTTTTCAATAGGGAAAAATCTTACTGAAGTTGACTCCTCTGACTTGGGAATATCCTTCACCACCAGTCGAGCTTGAATTTCCTTAACTTTACCCTCGTGGTATCTATTTTCTTCTTGAATACCCACTCGCTACCAATGAGATTTCTTCCATTTTGTAATTTGACTAAATCCCATGTCTTATTTCCTATGCAAGGATTCCATCTCTTCAACCATGGAATCCTCCTAGAGTTTTTCCTCTACTGAGTCGTGATCAGCCTCCTCGGACCGAATTTGGGCTCTTCACAGGCGCGCTTAACATGCATCGTAGAACCGGTTGGTGACTATACCTTTCACCGGGTTTTCTATACTCATTTTGACTCCTTACAACTGGGCTCTGTTCCAACTTCTTCATTTGATTCAACACTTATCTAATCAGTTTCTTCTGCTCCTGGCTCAAACCACACCTCTTTGTATTATTCTTTGTTTGAACCATCACTTCAGAGTTAGAATTCCTTTTGACTTCTCACACCAAGCATCTCAAATGTACATTTTTTCCCCGATGCAAGATTCCAGCTTCTATCCTTCATTCCTTTTGTATCCAATGAAAATACACTTCTAACTTCCTTCACGAGCTTCAGTTCTTTTCTTTGGGGAACATGCAAATAAATCACAAAATGTCTTTGGAGGCTGAAATCGAATGATTCTTACCGTGCCATACCTCGTGGTGGATTCGTCTAATATCGCCCATGAAGGGTATTACATTCACTAGATATTTTGGTGTTTCACTACTTATAATTATTGTGTGATCCCAGCACCACTAAGCATGCCCTTGCCTTGTCCATCAATGTTCTATCCATTCTCTCAAGTAACCAATAATTTTGTTGTGGGGTATATGGTGTGGTATTTTGGCATGCTATGCAACACTTCTTGCATAAATGATCAAGTTTGTTTCCACAAAATTCACCACTATTGTCATTCTCATCACCTTAATATTCTTAACTATCTTGTTCTCTACAAGAGATTTACACTCTTTGAATTCCTTTGAAAACCTTTTTGTTTTCTTCCCTATGAAATATATCCATCTCTTCCGAAAAATCATCTATGAAGGATATAATGGCTGTGGATCCACCAAGGAAGGCATTGAAACACAAACACATCAATGCTACAAATGTGTTGAAACTCATTGAAAACATATCTAGCTAAACAATGATAATACATTTTCAGAGAGAATTGGAAAATAAAGAAGAATGAGAGTTAGTGGAAATAATTCTCAATAACTCGCTAGGAATAATGAATAATTCTATACATGATATACTTTGTATAACTCAATGAGTTTGACTTGATGTGAACCAAGTTTCCATATTGGTGGTCTAGAGTTATATGGAAACACACCAAGAAGCATTTGGGAGTGAATTTCACCTATTCTAGTCTCTCCTGTGCAAGCATAGAGTGAATTGCCACCCAATTGAGTTAACTAGTCAACTAGTCTTCGCTTAACTGGACCGAATATAAAGTAGTGAGGAGTTAACTCAAGGGAATCAAGGCTAATGCACCACTTCCTGTGATGATACCAAGGTAAGTTCGAATTATCATGGTGATGATCCCAATGTTGCATGGTGATGATCCCAATGAAACATCTAAACTCAAACTCAACTAGTCAAACCGGTGAACTGAAAAGAATATTCTCCAAGTGGAATATTCTTCCTAAAAATATAGAAAGACCTGATACACTAATTATGACTAATAAAAAAATAAAACCTTAGGAAAGAGAGTCCTGTGTGTGTGAAGTAACTCCAACACCCTCTTGAACATCACTATGCAGGAAATAAAGATTGGGTCCCGCAACAAGGCTAGGTACCCAAGTACAAAGATACACTAAAATAAAGTGAGGAAAGAGGTAAAACCTCATGGGAAAACCTCCTCCTCAAGGTACAATGTATGCAAAAATAAGAACTACAATTGTTAGGCAACTGTGTCCCTCACTCAAAGATGACTTCGCAGAGAATGAAAATTCTATTCAATGAAGGTCTTGGTGAAAAATGTATTACGTCATCTTATTCTAATCAAGGGACAAAACTCAAGTTGATGATCCCTCGCGGTACTAAGTCCGTGATGTAGTGCATGTGGATCTCATGTGCTTCATCCGTCAGCCTTCCTAACCGACCGCAGAATCCCCTCGTGAGTGCTCAAGGTTGTCACACTGGATGACGATCTACCGATGAAACTAAATGCCCAAATCAATAAGAAACGTTGCAGCCAGCCACATACCCCGAATGGTTATGTTAACTACCCCTCCGTGACTCGCCTCTGGGCTGAAGATAGAAAAGTGGCAGCTTGCTTCTTTCTCAAACAACAGATAGGCCTCCTAACCAAGATCGAGTGAGTAACTAGATGTGGACTTTGCTTATCAGCGTTATTGCCATCCCAGAAAGCAAATTAGTAAAACCAGTGAGATATAATGTAGATTATGTTTGTTGTAATGAAATCCTAGCAGATGGTTCCCGTGACGATCGTGGGCGTGATACGCTTTTGGTAACTTTCCGTTAATGTAGCCTGGCGCGCCCCGATGAACCCTGAAACTACGCCAACCGCATATGTGAGAGGTCTCGTCCGAGGTGAGTTACAACAATCTCCTAATTAGAAGTTGTCTATACAATGTGTTGTCAACTAATGGAGTCTCCCCACCATCCTCAAGTTTGACTCATGTTAAAGGAGTCGAAATCCGTGATTGTCAGTGTGAAATCTCCTGAGATCTCATGCATACTTTGGCCGAGATAGCTTGATTCCTCGATGCATCCCCGATTGATCCTTCAAGCTCCAAGGAAGAAGTGTAGTGGACCAATGTCCATCATAAAAAAACCTATCATGAAGAATCTCTTGATCAGAAAGTAATCGCTAAAGTCGAGCACCAAGTGATCAACAAATCATCGACATGCAGTCTCAAGTAGAAGTGAATCAATCGCCCTCAGCATGTATATATATCTGCTCCTTATACCGCACAAAGTTCTGTGATAGAATGTAGGAGTCCATCTTGGAATACCATGCCCTGAGTGCTGCTTGAGGCTATAAAGTGACTTCTTCATTTGGATGTAATTCAAAGATGAGTCCTAGGGTCGCCCATGTAGATCTCCCTCTCAGAGGATCTCCCAAGAAGAAATGCATCTCTTCACGCCCATCTCCATGGACTTCTAAGCATCCCTTGGATGCTGTAATGGAAAGGGCTAATCGAATGGAATCCATCTTCGGTACTGGAAAAAAGGTCTCATCATAGTCAAATACCACTTTAACCCTGAAAGCCTTTAGCTACAAGCCCTGATTTGAAAATTCACCGATATGTCCATTCATGTTCTCTCTTGGTTTTGCAGACCCATCTACATATGACAAGTTTCCTCCTGTAAGGAAGGGGAACCAGATCCCAAGTCTAGTTCTCGAGGAGGGAGTTGTACTCTCCTGCATGTATGCAATTCCCTAAAAGGGACGATCCCTTCCATAAGACTGGTAGGATCTAAAGACTCCAACTAAGAAAATATGCCTCGAAGTGCCGGTTCATTAGTTGTGAGTGAAATAGGAGGCTCCTCAGAATTAGATTGAGTCCTCCTAGTATCTATTGGATCACTCCACTAGATCCCCCGTGATCATGAAGAGTAGTCTCAGGCTCCACTTAGGCCTCTCGCCTCTGCCTCATAACCCATCTAGATGTGCTCCCACTTACATCCGACTATACCAACTTTGAATCAATTCTAATCCTTCCCACCTCCTCAATCGTAACTCCTTATCCTAAGAAGAGTCACATGCATACTCATCATCTCAATTGCAGGAAGAGTAAAGGTGTCCTCAGATGCGATGTCGTGTACATGTGAGACACTTTCTCAAATTGGATACCACGCCAATGATGAGTCGGGCCTGGAGGAAAGATCAATAAGCTCAAGGTCCCTACACCACCGTATTCCAAATAAAAATGTACCAAGCAATTTGCTGGGTCAGGCGTCTTCCTCTTTCGAGGGAATCTGCCCATGCATGTGAACCAAAATAGAAAGTGGGTCACTTCCTGGGCTGAGGCCTCCACCTCAGAGGGGTCTTATCCGACAGATCTATGCAGATCTCGCTTTGGATGTATGTTGTACGCTTAAGTGTTTTACTAGGTATCTATAAAGCAAGGGTCCCAACCTATATAGGTAGATCAATGGTCTGGATGTAATAAAGGTCAATATTAATAAGACCTTTCAATAAAATAGAATATATGGATGTAAGAAGTGACCTATTAGGAGCTTCCGCTTCTAGAAGGATCTTCCTCTGTGATGCTCTTTTAGTATAATAGAGCTCCAGGGTATGAGAACCCTACTGATATTATTGTAACAGAAAGGCTACTAATCGGAGGTTGTTGCCCTCAAGAGGCCTCGCGGAAATATCAAGTATCGAATTAAAGTGCTATTTCGCTATTTCAGAGCATCATTTCGTATTGTGAATATTATACGGATATTTACCTATTCCGTCATTTCTAGTGGCCTCACTTACTCACATTTTATATATCCGTATCTTGCAATCAGGTAGTGACTTGCATGTAATACAAGATGCCATCCTTTAGAGATCGGCTTTTCCACTCAGCAACTCCGCTTTGTTAAGCGAGTGTAGGGGAAATGTATGCCGAATTGAATCATTCCTCGCGATAAAGATTGTGGATTTACATCTACATACTTCCTCATTATCATTGGAGGACTTTGATCTTCTTCTAGATCAAAAGTTCAAACCGGCTATTTTGAAATCTTTAAGGTGCTGAAATACTCGATTTTTTCCGAGAAAGTAGATCCAAGTAAAACGCGAGGTTCCATCAACAAAAATAAAATAAAACCTCACTTTGATGATCGATGGATGCGAAAAAGGACCCATGAGGTCACCGTGGATCATATCTAAAGGTTTGGAAGCTCCCCGAGACTTTCCTTTGTTGAATCTTACATTTTCATTGTCTTATAAGCTGCATGCACCTATGTCTTGCAAACATCAATTTTTCATTTTTGACATCTATTTTCCTTTGTTTTCAATGGATCAGAAGAGTGAAATCAACCTTCTAAAGTCAAGCATTTTGATCACTATCCGAATCAGTCATGATCTTTTTATCGATGTGCATACTGCGCTTACCTTTGTCTATCATTATGTAGCTGGAAGAACTTTTGAACCTTGCTCATTGGTCATACTTATATTGATGATGTGATTGAGTTTCATTAAGTTTACAAGGCATTGAGCATTTGGATTAACACTTTTATGACTTTGTCTGACATTTCACTTCGCATAAGGGTTATGGTTAATTTTGTTTCTATATATTAATATAATCCTTTATATTAAATTTTATAACTTTGGCTTGTCAACTATTATGAATACGCGCCGGCACTATGCCATAATGTTCAAAACATTCGACATATAAATCAAAAACCCATAGTTGGTTTATGGGTTTTGATTTATATGTCGGGTGTTTAAAACGATGGCATCATGTTTGTGCGTGTTGGTTTATACATTTGATTTTATTGGTTGTACAGATGACTTAATGGTTGAACTATTATCATGGAGTGAAAATCTATGAAACTTGGCAGTTGTACTTGGGTGGGCCGAATATTATGCATGAAGACTCCAATTACACTTCGCGACGCTGCGATTTATGCTTAATACCCCCTTTGATTGTTCATTGTTGTTAGACTGAATAGCTCATCTGTGTGTAAGGCTGGTGAATTCAAACCTTCCTTACTAAGCGATCTCCAAAGACGCATGGCCCTACCATGAGTTGAACCCAATGGAAAACAAACCCTATTAATGTTTGATAATGCCCACAAATACGTGGAAGAAAACGGGTGGCTCACCTTCATACAAAAATTTGAGAGTTTTAACTTAGCTGTGGCACAACAATTCGCCATGACTTTCGATGACTGTCGATCCAAGGTGGGCGACATACAATTAGAAATAGATGAGGAATTTATCAGTTCTGCCACAAGGTTACCCTCCTCGGGACAACGTTGGTTCAAGAATTGCAAGGTCGAGGAAGTGTCGCGGACATTATTGTTTAAATCGTGCAAAATCACCTCCTCTGATAGAGGTATGCCCGTGACTATGTTTAAACAACGTTGGCATGATTTTTTAATGATAATCAAACAGTTTTTTTACCTGTGGAGGTAGATACAGGCTTGTATTCCTTTATCACCGCTGGCCTAATATTACCTTTTATAGGCTATCCCAAACATGTCGCCCCATTTCATCGGAGCTTGATTAAGATGTCTAAAAAGTTTAAGAGGCACCAGGCTGACAACAAATTTTGTTTCATCATGGGCTTATAAAGCTCATGGTTGTTTATCATTTGAGTCTCCATAGGGTGATCATCATTGAAGGCTTTCATTTCCGTAGGAATGGCTTTGAAGATATCAATCTTCCACAGTTGATAAACCTCGTGGTAATCGAGACTGCTCAAACCGCATTCTTGCAACTTCCTAATCGCCTAAACCTCTACTTCTACCTTCCCGCTGACCTAACCGACCGTGAATTCAAGTGTTCTGCAGGCCATTAAAACCTATGATAAAAGAACAACAAACCCAAGGGAAAACCTCAATTCAAACACTATGGGAAAAGAAATGCCCCGCCATTTCCCACTTTTGGAGCGGCAAGGAATGCGTCAAACCCCTCACATAAATCCTATAGTCTTGAGTGAGGACTCCGATTCATAAGTGGAGCTACCGGATGAATTTCTATTCGCAGGTTCTCGTGGTGTCGAACTCCTCATATGATTTTGTAACAAACCTACCTCTAAAGGACGAATTTAAATTACCTGTGAATTAAGTTTCCTTTTGTGAAAGCTCTAATCATTTTCCCAAGCTCTCGCTTAATTTCGGTTTAACTCTGGCTAGCCACCCCGTGGATCAAGTTGCTAGTAATTCATGAAGTTAGAGATGTGATATTTATGTTGATGTTCCTATACTTCAATCCAAGATTCAATCACTAGAAGACTACTACTGCTAACTAGACAAAAGCCAAGCTTCAAGCAAAGGATAAGAAACAAAATACAATCGGCTTTATCTTGTTCAAGAACGTGGAATCAACCACAGCTGTTTTAAATTCCAAGCTGGCATAACTGCTGGTCTCATCGCTACTGTGTATGGTTTTCTTCAAGCATCGCTTTTTTTTGTAAATAATCTAGTTTGTTGTAATGATTTGTATTCATCTTTTAACAATTATGTTCACATCTTGAATCACTCATATAACTGCATGGCATTCTATATATAGTTTTGTTTTGAAATGTCAATCCGATATACAATCCAATCATTCCCAGTATAGAAATCAATGGATTTTGATTGGATTTGAGTGGTATGCATTTAGATTTGATTGACCTGTTTGCCTTATTTAGTCGACAAAATTAATAGTGTGTTTTCGAATGGATTGATATGTATCCGATTTCAAAAAAGATTTTTCATACTCAGTTTAGAACACAATCGTATTCGAATTTGATTTTGCGCGATCTATATGCCACGATTGGCGAATAATTCGATTGAATTAATTGTTACGATATGCTCTTTCTTATTTATGTTCAAAACTCAGATATTGCTCTGCTCATTTTAATTTGAAATGAACTACTCTTTTAGAAAATAATATGTTCATTTAGTTCCATAGCTGTGCCTCAACGCTAAATGACCGAATTCAGATAAACTAAGTGATAACCTCAACCAATTGATTCGCTAATTAGAACGACTGGCTTTGGTCAAAGTCGATCAACCCTATTTTCCCAATTCGCAATAACAAATTACGAATTCTACTAAGTCATGATGATTCTAATTTACTGATTCTCGCAATTTAATTTGAATCAATCTATTCCCTCGGGCTTTTGACCGCTTTTCTCGTGTCAACTCAACATAACGCATTTTAATGATCCTTTCGCTTAATTATCAAACAAAAATCAAATTGGAATATTATATTAAATTATAAAAACTATACAATATAAAATTATAACAACTTTATAAACTTATCATTATTAATTTATTTATAAAAAATATTTTTTAATGGATTTGATGGACTCCAAATCAATGTTATACCAAATTTCATTCCAATCAATTTTATAGCAAACTATATAATATAAATTTATAAATAAAAAATATTATGTTATGATTTGATTCGATGGTTCATATCAATGCTAAAGCAAATTTGATTGATTTTTCCTATTGTGCGTAACTTAGCTTAGGAGAGTTTGATTGGTCAAATCAATGTTAAAAGCAAATTTGATTGTGCTTAACGTAGCTTATCCAATAAGTTAGTCTCTAAGTGAACTTAATCAAAAATTTGGAAAAAATTCTAAAATAATAAATTTTAAATGAAATGTGTGTTCAATCAACAAATAAAACTAGAAAAAAAATAATTCTATTATTTGTAATTTTATTTTTGTTTGTTTAATGATATTAGTATTTTATATTTTTACATTTAAATTAAATCTTTATTTAAGGGTTAATCGAAGCTTTTTTTTATGTAGCTGGGAGGAATGATTGTTATACTTATTTGACTTCAATTTTCATGATGATGTTGATTTGATGATGAACGCCCACTCAAGATCGATTTGATCTATCAATTTTAAGAGGGTAAGTGATTACTGTGATTCTTTAGAATTTTGTCAGTGTCCTCGAAAAGCATTAAGATAAGCTTTCCAAAGACGTACTCATAAATTTTGTTGATTTAAGAGGGTATGAAGGTTGGTAGTGTGACAAAATATTTTGAAAATGAGATCTGACATGGCTATAGGCTGGACAATCTAAAAGAAAGCGCAGTTTTCAATTCCTTCAACCCATTAGTGTCACAAAAGCAAGTGACACAATTTCCTTCCATCCCATGGACATTTTATAGGAACTAACCAAAAGCCCAGCCACCATGGAGCTCTCGTGGAGTTTCTTCTTATCTTGTTGCAATGCTTATTTTTCTTACACTTGGCAAAATAGATATAATTTTATCTTCTAGATTATGCTGATTACATCCTTATAATACCTTTTTAATTTTATTTTTTCCTCTAACTCTTTATCACAATTCACATTTTCTCCTTAAATTTTGATTTGATGTTTTTAATAGTATCTTTACTATCCAAAATGGTGTCTTCCATGAAACCCCAATAGTTTAGCCAAGACTGTGCATCTTTATGCAAATCCTCCTACTGAATGGTATATGAATCATTTTACAATTTGTATTCCCTTGCCTTCCATGTTGTTTAACCTGCTCTTATACATTAGGTATCTAGTCATAGCCATGCTCTCAATGTGTGAGGACTGTTTAAGAGGAGGATGGGTTAGGGCGTATTTCCTTTAATTCCGAGATTATAGGTTATAAAATCTTTGTATTTGTTCATCCTCTCCATAATTCACGCGAGATACTACATCCCTAGACTTCATCCATCCAGTAGCCAATGGTGTGTAATAAGAGTCTCAAAGAAGATTTTTTTTTTTTTTTTTTTTTTTTTTTTTTTTTTTTTTTTTTATTAATTTTGAGAAATCAAAATATATTTTAAACACTTTTATAGGTAAAGATTAGTTGAAAAAATAATCAATCTCTACAAAATAAATTTTCTAGAACATAACAAAGTAATGAAAAATATATTTCAATTTGTAAATCCATTTCCAATTTAATAATATTTGTATTATAAGTATTAGGAAAACAAAAATCAATAACAACAAATTGAAAAGTAATAAAATATTAAACGTTATGAATGTTTTTGTAAATTCTTGACGTAAACAGGTAAATATCAAATTTTAACATTGAATCCAAAAATTTCATAACAACTCTTTAACTTAAAAATACTTATTATTTTACTTATCACTTTTAGGAAAAACATTACACAAGTTTCTCACTACAAACACTTATTAGTCCCTGCCAAAGGCATGGGACTATAGCAATGAGTTTCTCTTTGACTATGCATTAGTTTATTGTTAACTTAAATTTATGTGCTATATCCAATGTGTACTTTAAATTTATGTGCTATATACAATGTGTGTGTATAGGAAATCTATAGTATGTATTTTTAATAATAAAAATATATATTTCTAAAATTTAATTATTGATATCTTTGAAGCAGCATAAAAAAGTCACGTCATTTAATGTATAAAGTTAATTACACAATTAATGGATTTGTCAGTTTGACAAGGAATGACGAGAGCATGTTGTTTGTTTGTATTTATTAGGGCTCGTTGTACTACACTACAAAAATCTTATATCTTGTTATTATATCGCATAATGAAAGTTCCCAACACCTGCACTCTAACCCTTGCCACATTCGCTGTAATGCAACAAAGGCATGCATTCAGCCAATGCAGGGGTTGACTCATGCAACAGATCATTCTCCACAAATCCACGTAGTCCCAAAGCTCACCCCTCAGGCTCCAATGCAAGAAGTTCTTTTCCCCGTTCTGAGGGCTCCACTGGACGTGGTGCCACCTTTGTCTACTTAGAATTTCTTCCAAGTCGAAATGATCGTAAGTCAGAGAGAGGGCAACCATAAGCTGCTGGCCTAAGATCACTGTACCAATGCATGTGATTTCCTTTTAACCTTAGCAATCTGGAGTCGGAGCATGAAGGATGTTATTCCTTAAAGTCGCAGTGCCAGAGTGGATCTCGATCGCTATTTCAAGGAGATCCGACCGCCGAATGTCCATTGATCTAACGCGAAAATTTTGGGAACTTAATATCTGGTCTCGGAATTCAAGGTAGCTATTTTCCAAAGTCATGAAATCACGACATGCAAAATCAATTTTAAAAGTGAGAAATGACCGGACCATTGGTACAGAAGAGATCTAGACCATCGCATCTAGTCCCATTGATCCTCGGGACATGAAAAATTTTGAGGAACTCCTGCTTATCGAGTCCGAAGCAAGAAGGCGCCTATTTTCCAAAGTCGAAAAATGTGAAAGTGTGTGACAAGCGCAGAATGCATCTAGACCGCTTGGAATTCGAGGAGATCCGACCATCAATAAGGCTCCCATTAATTTGACATGAGAAGACTTCGGGAACTCGGCAATTGGTAGTCTACAACATGGAGGGAGTTGTTTGCCCAAGTCGCGAAGTCACGAACGAAAAATCGCGGAAATGCTAGAGAAGATCCGATCAGCTGATCCTAAGGAAATTTGGACCAAGCTCAGTCCTCCAAGGACTCGCTGATTCCATTTTTGTAAAGTATATAGGTTGGGTGTGTCTTTTGTAAGCTCTGAATTAATATAAGGATCCACTTTTATTCACAAAAAACA
Organism: Picea sitchensis; assembly: GCA_010110895.2. Lineage (NCBI taxonomy): Eukaryota > Viridiplantae > Streptophyta > Pinopsida > Pinales > Pinaceae > Picea > Picea sitchensis. The sequence continues at coordinate 2,598 of SNQJ01S0199511.1, read as the reverse complement.
TCAAGCTACCATGGAAATGAGTCCCACCCCAATCTCTTGTACGCCATAATAAAACCTCCATTCTTAATTTAATATTAAAGTTCACAATTGATTGAGCTTGGAATGACGCGGGATACTGTGAGGATACTCTGACTTTAGTCCTGGGAATGACGAGGTGATTGGTTGTTTTAACATTAAATTTAACGCCTTGCTCTAGCATCTTTATAAATAAAAAGTAAAGATGAATCCAGCCTGATTGATTAATAGATAGATAATAGTTTTGAAAATGTAAAAAATGAACATAAAGATACCAATAATAATATAAAAAATAGAACTAATTTAAAGTTATCTTTTAATTCTTTTTAAATAATAGAACTAATTTTAAGTTATTCACATCACACAATTTTTATATTTATATCTTTCTAATATAGAGATATCTTATTATTTTATTTTGAATAAAATTTTAAATAAATAGAATTTAAAAGGTCAATAAAGGAAATTCATCCACATTCATTATACATTTTGAATAGCAAACAACCTTCAATTATTATCTATTGACAAAAAATATTCATTACTTCTTGCATTCAGTAATATTAAGCTTCATTGTTCAACATGTATTTCCTCAACTAACTCTGTAGGGGACTGCGTTGACATACAACCCTTGTTCTCTTTATTTTCCACCAAATCGCTATTACGCAACCAATTCTATTCAATTCATAAAATTTAGTTTTTTAAACGTCTTTATTTTCAATGTTCTATAAACCGATTCAATTCATAGAATTTATTTCTTTAATTCTCTACTTTCAAATATAATTTTCTATTTTCAATGTTCAACATATTTGGGACAAGTCCCTTGGAGTGTAGTTTAGTCTCTCTTTAGAATATTTAACATATTTGGGACAAGTCCATTAAGTTGTAGTTTCCTAACAAATTATTTAGGACAAATATGTTAAATTATAATTTATAAAAGGTTTTTTTTCCAGTATTTAACATATTTAGATAAGTATGTTGAGTTGTTATTTAGTGGTAAATATATCAAAATTTTTATTCTTAAAACCCAAGTTTCATTTAAAAAAAGAAATGTTATGGATAAAAACAAAACAAATTTATTTGTAGATTTAGATTCAATGATAAGTTGGAATTTCAATAATAAAACGTTGGAGGGAAATAAATATCCAATTTTCATTAAAAAAATAAAAAATAATATGATAAAAAAACATATTAAAAAAAAAAAAAAAAAAAAAAAAAAAATTGTTATAAAAAAATAAGCAGAAAGAATTTAAAAATATATAATAAGTAGTAAAAGATAATTATCAAGGAAATAACTAAATAGTCGTATTATTTCATAAAAATCATCAAGATGCCTTTTGAAGATTATTTATGGGGGATTTTTTTATTGGAACAATCATCTTATCTTTTATAAATTAATTTTTAATATATTTTTATTTCTCTATTCACAATTTATCCGGTAGAGGAAATCAAATGTGAGTTTTGTTGGTTTCATTTGCATTAGAGTTTTCGTATAATCATTGTTGTACAATTTAGTGTAGACTTCGCTACCATACATTGTTGTACCTTCCACTGCCACTATACACCCCTATGCAGCAACCACCATAGACCATACAAACTTGTGGTGGTCATTTTACTTATGTACTCATTGTTAGTATAGGCATCGTACTCTATACCAGTGATCGTACAACCACCAAAACATGAATCTCGTCGTACCACAATCACAATCTCTAAACCCGCGACTAGAAGTTATACATCCACAAGCATTCATAAATTAAAATTGTTAAAAGAACTCAGAGGGAATTGTTAATAACTGCTTTTCCAGTCACAAAGATCTGAGAAAACCCTAAAGTACTTCCCCTCATTTCAGATGGTACCTAAGGTAAACTCCATATTCAAGGCATAAGGTTAGTCAACAAAAAGGCTCGAATCCATTAAAATAATATACTCATTAAGAGTTCAACATGTCGCTTACAAGAATCGAACTTGGGGGGGAGGGGGATTAACAACATTCCTTCCAACCACTAGAGATAAACCCTATTGACAATTGTTGATTAATCTATACAGCTACCATAGCCATCATAATTATCTATACAAATTTGAAAATATAGGGAAATTCTGAGATTGTATAACAACAATTAAACTTAGTGAAAATTGAGTGTAAAAATACCCTCCTAGTGACTAGAAAAATGGTTAATATAAATTGAAGATTGGAGAGATTGTAAGAGAAACAAAAGTTGAATGTTATAAAGAATGTTTCACTTGGTAATGATCATTGTGTGCAACAACAAGAACAAACAGAAATAAAAAAAATAAAAAAAATCTAGTTAATAAAATTCATGATGAACTTATGGATTTCATAACAAATATTTCAGCTAAAATTAGTCCTCTAGGTACTACTATCCCAAAACCAAGTTTTTCAAGTACATATATTCCACCACCAAGTTCTTCGAGTGCAACAGTTTGATCCATAATCGAGGGACTCATAACCCACAAGCTTCGCCAACAAAGATACTTGTGTGGAATTATCTTTCTGATGAGAAAGGTCTTCAATATGTGGTTCATTACTCTATTCATAATATAGCCCATCCATGCTCTATGCAAGGATGA